>PVJA010004733.1:0-83623 GCA_004027025.1 Myocastor coypus | reverse complement strand
AAAGAACAAGAAGAAGAAGAACAAGAAGAAGAAGAAGAAGAAGAAGAAGAAGAAGAAGAAGAAGAAGAAGAAGAAGAAGAAGAAGAAGAGCAAGAACAAGAAGAACAAGAACAAGAAGAAGAACAAGAACAAGAAGGAGGAGGAGGAGGAGGAGGACAAGGAGGAGTACGAGGAGGAGGACAAGGACGAGGAGGAGGAGGACCAGGAGGAGGACCAGGAGGAAGAGCACCAGGAGGAAAAGAAGAAGAACAAAGAGGAGGAGGGGGAAGGAGGAATGAGAAGGAGGAAGAGAGTATAAGCAGGAGGAGGGGGAGGACAAGGACAAAGAATAAGAAAAAAGAGAAAAGTAAAGTAAAAAAATAAATCAATGAAGCAGTTGCTTCAACTACTGGATTTGTTCTGTTTTGATTATTGAGAGCTTATTATGAAAAATATTGGCAGATGTGGAAAACATCACCATCACATAGTCTGGAAATGACTGCTGACCAGGGCCAATGACAGCTGCAGAATTTTACAGACTTTCCCAAGAGAAGCAGTCACCAGGGAGAGGCCTACTGCCTTTGAGTTCATCACCTTCCTCATACTCATGGTAAAGGGTTTGATAAAAGAGCCATAGCCAGCCAGAAATCAGCTCGTAGGTCTAGATAGAAAGAAAACAATTTAAGTAAATACTGAAGATGATGTTTAGTGAGTTTAAAATCAGTGTCAGAACTAGCATTCAGAGAAACCTCCTCTTGCCGGCCACAAGTGCAGCATATCCAGCAGCAGGTCTGTCCAGTGAGTCCTACCCTGCCTGCCACAAGCATAGCCTATCCAGCAGACAGGCCCACCAGGTGAATGAGACCTCCCTTCCCTAATCTACAAGCAGCTCAGCCAACCCAGCATCCCGGACTGAATGACTAACCCATGGCACACAGTGCTACACCAAAGGTCACTGCTCTAAAGAATGACACAGGCAAGGAGCAAAATGCAATCGCAGGTCCCGAGGCCACCTGTAACTTATAAAGGGACACTGCCATACAAGAAAATGGGAATCATGCAGATGAAATCTCTGAACTGATAACTTCTGAGGTAGACAAACAAGTGCAGAAATGTACAGAGCAACTCAGATCAGAGATAACATCTGAAGTAAAAAAAGAAATGCATGAATTAATAGACTCTGAAGTGGAAAAACAATTACAGAAATGTATAGAGTAAACCAGAGCACAAGTAACCTCTGAAATTAAAAACATCTCTAAATTAATAGCATCTAAAGTAGAGGAACAGCTACAGAAAGGTAGAGAGGAGAACAGAGCAGAAATAATCTCTGAAATAGAGAGAGAAAAGATAACTGTAATGAGAGGCTTCAGTACTACCAAAGAAGACACTGATAAAAAAAAATTAGAGGAGAATAGAAAAATGGTGGACTCCCTGACTGAGCAATATACAAAAGAAATAGATTGTATGAAGCAGTTTCAAAGAGATATACAAAAAAATAAAATCTCAATCACAAGCTGGAAACACCGTATGAATGAAAGTGAAGATAGAGTCTCAGATCTTGAAGACACAGTGGCAGCTAGTGAAAAGGTAAGAAAGGATCTCTTAAAAACAACCAGGAGGCAGGAATAAAATAATTCAACATCTGTAAGATGATGCAAAAATGAACAACATGAGATTAATAGGAATTAACAAGAAAGAAGGAGTTGACACAAATGATATGAAAAGAATATGGTCAGGAATAATAGCAGGAAACTTCCCAAGTTTTAGAAAACAACTTGACATTCAGGTAACTGAAGCATATAGAACTCCAAATAACACCAACTGGGTTAAAAACACACCCAGATACATAATAGTCAAGATCCCAGAAATCCAGCAGAAGACTAATATACTAAAAGCTGCTAGATAAAAGAAAGAGATCACATTTAAAGGAAAACCCATCAGAATAATGGCAGATTTCTCTTCACAAACCATGAAGTCAAGAAGAGCATGGAGCAGAGTGCTTCAAGTCCTCCATGAAAACAAATTCCAGCCCAGGCTACTATATCCCACAAAACTATCTTTCAAGTATGAGGGAGAAGTGAAATACTTCCATGAGAAGGAACAACTAAAGAATTTCATGATGTCAAATCCAACCGTATACAGTATGCTAAAAAACATTTAGAGAAGGACCAAAATGACCCAAACTCAAAATGAGAACAGAAAGAACCCACCAAATAGGGCAACCAATTAATGACAGGAGAAAAAGAGGCAAGCAATAGTAAGTAAATCTCATGTCAATCATAAGTCAATACATTTCACTTATAACCAACAATGTAAATGGACTCAATTCTCCAATTAAAAGAAATAGACTGGCAAAGTGGATAAGGAAGCAAAATCCAGCCATACGCTATATACAAGAAACATATGTAACTCATAAAGAAACTCATACACTAAAAGTTAAAGGATGGAAAACAATACTACGTTCTCCAGCACCTCAGAAAGAAGCAGGGGGAGCAATCTTGTTTGCAGATGCTAAACTTCAAACCAAGATTGGTCAAGTGAAATGAAGAAGGCTACTACATACTGGGTAGGGGAAAAATTCGAGACAAAGTGTAACACTCATATGTATGTACCCAACATAGGACCACCAAGTTATATAAGACAAACTTTAATGGACATGAAAAATCCAATATCCACCTTAACATCCCTTTATCCCAGAAAAGATAGGTCAAACAGACAAAAAATTAGCAAAAAAGTACCGACCTTAACCGAAACCTGGAGCAACTGGACTTAGTTGACACACACAGAGTGTTCCAACAAAACACTCCAGAATAAACATTTTTTTCAACAGCACATTGAACATTTTCTAAACTAGATCACATATTAATCCATAGGTCATGCTTAAGTATACAAAAGAAAACAGAACCTTTTCTGTGCATACTGTATGACCACAGTACAATGAAATTGAAAATAAATAACAAAAGAAACCACAAGAACACCATAAACACGTGGAAATTAAACAACACCCTTCTCAGCAAACAATGGGTTACAGATGAAATTAAACAAGAAATTAAACAATATCTAGAATTTAATGAAAATTCAAATAGAACCTACTGGAATTTATGGGAGGCAATGAAAGCAGTTCTTAGAGGGAAATTTATAGCTCAACTCACACATTAAAAAAACAGAATGGGAATAAATAAATACTTTCATAGAGCACCTAAACTGATTAGAAATGAAAGAGCAAATGAAATCCAAAGCCTAAAGATGGGAGGAAATTATAAAGATTAGGGCAGAAATTAATTCAATTGAGATAAAGAAAACAATACAAAGAATTAATGAATCCAAAAGGTGGTACATTGAAAGATTAAATAAAATTGATAAGCCCCTAGCTAACCTCATCAAAAAGAGGAAAAAATGGACTAAAATTCAAGCAATAAAGAGTGAAAAGTGTGAAACTGCTACAGACCCAGCGGAGATTCAGAGAATCAGAAATAACTACTTTGAAAATCTTTACTCTCACAGAATTGAACACACAGAAGAAACAGATTCCTAGAAAAGTATAAATTACCAAAACTGAATCAAGAAGATTTAAGAACTCTCAACAACCCAATAATAGCCAATGAAATACAAAAGGTAATAAAAAGCCTACCTACAAAAAAAAGTCCAGGACCTGACAGATTCACCACTAAATTCTACGAGAAATATATAGAAGACATAAGCCCCAATACTCCTCAAACTCTTCAATGAAACTGAAAAGGAAGCAAACTTCCCAAAATCATTGCTAGAAGCAAGTGTTACACTGATACCAAAACCAGAAAGAGACATAACTAAAAAAGAGAACTACAGG
This sequence comes from Myocastor coypus, assembly GCA_004027025.1. Lineage (NCBI taxonomy): Eukaryota > Metazoa > Chordata > Mammalia > Rodentia > Myocastoridae > Myocastor > Myocastor coypus. The sequence goes on along the minus strand of PVJA010004733.1, from coordinate 79,815 downwards.
CCAATTTTTCTCATGAACATAGTTGCAAAAGTTCTCAATAAAATCCTCAGCACTAGAATACAACAAATCATCAAGAAGATTATACACCATGACCAGTTAGGATTCATCCCAGGGATGCAAGGATGGTTCAATATACACAAATCTATAAATGTGATACACTATATCAATAGAGCCAAAGCCAAAAATCACGTGATTGTATCAATTGATGCAGAAAAGGCTTTCAACAAAGTCCAACATTCATTCATATTCAAAGTCCTGCAGAAACTTAGAATAAAGGGCCTCTACCTCAGTCTGATAAAAGCCATCTACAGCCATCCAACAGCTAACATAATTCTACATAGAAAAAAACTGAAACCTTTCACTGTCAAATCTGGTACAAGACAAGGATGTCCTCTATCACTACCCGTATGTATTATAGTTCTGAAATCATTAGCTATAGCCATTAGACAAGAGAGAGAAATAAAAGCAATAAAAATAAGTAAAGAAGAAGTTGAGTTATCATTATTTGCATAGGACATGATAATTTATTTGGAAGACCCCAAAAACTTCACCAACAAGCTATGAGGATTAATACATAAATTCCTTAGGACAGCAGGTTACAAAGACAACACACAAAAGTCAATGGCATTCCTCTACACAAATAACAAACACAATGAGAGATAAATCAGAGAAACAATACTAATTATGATAGCACCAAAGAAAATTATATACTTAGGAATTAACCCAACTAAACAAATTAAAAAGCTTTTCAATGAAAACTACAGTACTCTGAATAAAGAGATCCTAGAGGATTTCAGAAAATCGGAATATATTCCATGCTCCTGGAGAGAAAGAACCAGCATTGTGAAAATGGCCATACTCCCTAAACTGTTATACAGATTTAATGCAACTCCTATCAAAATACCATCAACATATCTCACAGAACTGGAGAAGTCATTCCTACAATTTACTTGGAAACAAGAAAGACCCAGAATTGCAAAGACAATCCTATGCAATAAAGGTAAGGCAGGAGGAATTACAATTCCTGACCTGAAATTATACCACAGAGCTACTGCGCTAAAATCAGCATGGTATTCATAAAAAAAAAAAAAATAGACTTGAGTGTTAGTGCAATAGGTTAGAAGATGCAGAAGCAAATGTAAACACACTTAGACACTTTATGTTCAATAAAAGGTCCAAGCATGTTTATTGGAAGAGTGATAGCCTCTTTAACAAGTGATGCTGGAAAAACTGGCTCTCTACATGCCAAAAACTAAAACTTGATGCAGGTCCATGCCCTAAACTAAAATCAAAATGGATGAACATGTTCAATATTAAAAGAGAAACTGTAAATCTCCTAGAGGAGAAAGTTGGAGGAAATCTCGAAGACACTGAGGTAGGTAAAGAATTCATGGACAAGAATCAAAATGCACGTTTAACACTTGGAAGGATAAATAAATGGGGCCACCTCCAGATGAGGAGTTTTTTTCATGTCAAAACAAATTACCAAGAGAGTGAAAAGATAACCCACAAATTTCGAAAAAAATTTAACTAATGAGTATTCAGACAAAGGTCTTCTATCTAGAATTTATAAAGTACTGAAAACCATTAGGGTTCCAAAATTCAAAGATCCAAATCAGAAATGAGCATCTGAGATGAACACACATTTCTCAGAGAAAAAATTTAACAAGCTTATAAATACATGAAGAAATGCTTCATATCACTAGCCATTCATGAAATGCAAATCAAAACAACACTTAGATACCATCTCACCCCAGAAAGAATGACTATCATAAAGAAATCAATCAACAACAGATGTTGGAGAGGCTCTGGGGGAAAAGGAACACTTCTCCAATGCTGTTGGGAATGCGGACTGGTGCAACCATTATGGAAAGCATCTGTGGAGACTCCTTAAAAAACTACAACTGGAAATCCCACTCAATCCAGCTATCCCCCTACCAGAAATTTTCCCAGAAGAACTGAAAACATCATACCACAGCGATATCTGTGCACCTATGTTTATAGCAGCCCAATTTGTAATATCCAAATCTTGGAAATGAACAAAATGCCCATCATTTGAAGAATGGTTGAAAAATAGAATATTACTCAGCTATAAAGAATGATGAGTTGGAAGACTTCCTATATAAATGGATATATATTGAATATGTGCTCATTAGTGAAATAAACCAGACCTACATGTATAAATATCATATAGTCTCCCTAATATAAGAAATCTAAGGAAGAAATAAAAATGGAAGGGCATAACACAGCTGAATGTGTTATGGATTAAACAATGAAATGACTGGAAGCAGATAAAAGAGGAAACATATCAGAAGCAAAACCATTCAATTATGTACACCAAATGAATAAGATATTGGTCCTAAGAACCTTCAAAAGGTTCATCACACTGATCACACCGTGCAACACTAAAACTATGCTTGAAATGCATGTCATTCTCGTCTTTTGATGTGTATTGCACCCAATGTAAACTCAGTTACTGTTGTACTCTCTCTCAAGTAAATAGTTGGTTAACAAAAAAAAGTATTAATTGACAGTAAGAGACTGGGCCAAATGCCATAGACTACAATTTTGTACATCTTTTTGAATTTCCAAATTTCTGCGTAAAAATTGTCTAAGTGCTTATATCACATTCTATGGAGAGTTACTAGATTATCAATGATTGTTGGAAAATATCAATTCCAAGCTAACTCAAAGATGTTTGATATTCAGAAAGCCAGTGATGATAAGCTTAATTGCCTGTTATAGATTAATAGCATCACGAAGCTTTTCTGCTGGAGGGTTGAGAATGTAAGTTAACAAACCAAAAATTGGAGAAAAAGAAGGGCTATGAGGAGAGCCGATATTTTGGCCCTAGCCCTTCAAGGTCAGTAAGGACTCAGGACATAAGAGAACCTGTGCTGTAATATCCTACAACTCAGAGGTGTCTCAAAGGTGTCCAGTAACTGTAAGCTAAATAAACCTTTCCTTCCTTCATTTCGGGTGTCGGGTATTTGTCCGACTACTGAGACAGTAGACAATATAATAACAATGAATATCATGTTAGAATAAATAAGTAATTGTCAAACGGTGTAGAAGAAAATAGGAATTAAGGGGAGGCTAGGGAGATAGATCAGTAGTATAAGCCACTGCCTGGCAAGTGGAAAGACCTGAGTTTGATCCTCGGAACAAAAAAAAAATAAAGTAAATAAATAAATGTAGAAAAAACGGAACAAAGGAAAGTGATGAGAAAGAGTCTCATTTTTAAATAAAGTGTTTGCATTGGGCCCATTTTAAATGCTGATATTTTTACAGAAACCTAAAGAGGGGGCCTGTGAGATGGTTCAGCGGTCTAGAGCAGCTGCTTAGGAAAGCTTAGGCAACTGCAGGGACCACGGTTCGATCCCCACACAACATGCTGTGCCAGCCCCACCCCATGGGCAGGCTGAGCTGGCCATTAAAAAAAAAAAAAAAGCCAAATGAGGTAAGTGAGTAGGCTATTTGGTTTTCTGGACTTTAAGAGATCAAGTAACCTAGCCTAATCTAACTATAAGTAAGGAGGCCATTATAAGATTATGGCACCAATCAGAGGGGAAGAAGATAGTTCTTTAGACTAAAACAAAAGCAATGAAGACAAATCTCAATTATTATTTTCTTTTTAATATTGGCCTGTGACATAAATCAAACCCACATGTGCAAACAGTGTATTGCTTGGCTAGTGTGAGAACCTGAAAGAGCAAATAAAATCTGACTACTGTGGTACATGCTGTGACAGGCATAGAATTTGTTTAATGGGAAGGAAAAGCTGAGATGAGAGAAAGTAAAAAAGGAATAAGGAGGAAATATACATATATATATATATATATATATATATATATATATATATATATATATATATCAGGTTTATATGTGGTAACCTAAACTAATTTGAAGAAAATATCATGCAATGCAGCATCCATTGCTGAATTCCAATTGCTTTATTTATAAAATTTTGTGTCATTTCTAATGCCTTTTTTACTTACTATTTTGTATTCTTTAAAATAATACAAAAGTAAAAAAGAATGCAGAATAGGTATTGTTTTTTTTTAATAAGCTATAAATTTCATTGAACAAAGTAATAGGAATTCAGCAATGGTTGTTGCATTGCATAACGTTATCTTTATAACAGTTATTTAGGTTACCAGATATAAACCTTCAAAATTAGTATTAAAAAATTTGTAAGAAATGAAAAAGGAGAAAAATTTAAATTTGAAAAAATTTAAGTACTAACCAGCAGAAATCAATAACACAATTACCCAATCCACCCTACATGTACATGTAAATATACGTTTTTCTCTCACCCCAGCTTTTCTTCCCTCTGAACAGATTCTTTCCCTTTCACAGTAGCTATTGTACTTTTCAGATTTTATTTACTCTTTCAGGTTCTCATACTAGTGAGACAATAGGATGTTTGCACATGCAAATCGAAACTTTAATTCTGAATATATGTTTAAAATGTGTACCAAAGTCCTAACTGAGAATATAAATTTGAGGAAAATTTAGTGAAAGAAACCAAATGAGGCTGGCGAGGTAGCTCAGCAGTCTAAAACACCTGCTTAGGCAAGCTTAGGCAACCATAGGGACTGAGGTTAGGTCCAGGGCACCACATGCATGCTCCACCCCCACCCCACAGTGGGCTGAGCCAGCCATAACATAAAAATAAATAAAGAAAAGAAAAAAAAAAAAGAAACCAAATGATTGAGTTGAATTTCTAATAAATGAATCAGCAAGTAAGGAGATAATTCTAGGTTGTTTCTACATAAATAAAATGAAATATAAATATGATATCTTGAGAGAGTAAGTACATTTCTGTTAGCTAATTAATCAGAACCACTCCACATTCTGAGCTCTTTAGTAAAATTTTGCATATTTAAGCAAAGCTATAATGCTAAATGTAAAATGATTTGTTTTGAAAGGAATACAGTGCATCTGGATGAGGAGTAGATGGACAAAATCATCAATTCCTACAGATGCAAAAACATAATACAATTGCAAATGGATTAGAACTATAAAATAAGTGATAAACTAGAAAAAAATACATACTCAATACAATTGTTCTGAAGCCATATACAATCTAGTTTGTTTTTCTCTTTTTCGTTAAGTGCGGAAATATTTTTTAAAAAATCTTTGTTGAGTAGATTTCTTTCATGGTGACAAAATACATAAGAAAATCACATTGAAGGAGCAAGGCTTTCCTTGGACTCCTGGTTTCAGAGCTATCACTCCATATTCATTGGGCCCCATCCCTGTGGATCTGACTGAAGCAGTGATGACCGCCATCATGGCAGGAAGGCATGGTGCAGCAGAGCTGCTCATTTCATGGTGGCCAAAGAACAACAAGACAGAACCCTGAGAGGCACATGTTAGAGACCCACTCCCTCCCTCCAGGCTCCACCTCCTGGCCGTCGTCTCAGCCCTAACCTCATCCCTGAATTATCCCCTCACAATCTGATCACCTATCTGGGCCCCACCTCCGAACATTGCTACATCGGAGATCAAGCCTTCCCACGTGACCTCCGAGGACATGCGTGATCCAAATCCTATAATACACACTGATAACATGCAAGTAACAATGATACTTCAGTCAAGCCATCTTTACCTGGAAGATTTTCATTTTATTTTGAGTGAATTAATTTCATATCTTTCCTATCATTGGATCACCTAACCAAGGATATGAATATTAATGTTTCCTTTAAATTAATTTCCTGAAAATGAGTTATTTCTATTACTTCTCACGATGTTTCCATGGCTATACATTCTAATGTTTTCCGTAATCTTTCTCCTACTAACTGTGTGATTTTTCAATCTCATCACCAGATTGGAATGCTAAACAAAGATAGCCAGGTTTAAAGTGCACTTATTTTTCAAGGTCTTGGACAGTAATCTTGATCTTGGAGACCCATGTTTTCAGATATCTATCAACATCTTTACCTTTTGTCAGCAATTTAAACCTCAAAGTCACTCATGGCTCATATGAAGCAACTGAAAAACCGCTAGTACAATTTGTAGGAAATCTGAGTGATGGCCCCAATTGTAATACAAAATAATTAAGTTAAACTGATCAGAACTCTTTAAGAGTCCTTTGTGTTTCTATGAAAAGAATTGAATGAGGTTCCCCTGGGGTTTAAGTGATATGGTTTGGGAAACTGTTTCATAAACATAAAATGCAGTGCTGAAGCATTACATGCACCCTTATTAGCATTGCAAGAAAGGATTCCCATATGCTTCACTTAGACACTAAATGTCATCGAATTTGGGACTCTCATATGCAAATGAAAATAAGTAATACCTTCTTTGAAGTGTTGAGCAATGCAAAAGTTGATATAAATAAAAATCACAAGCATTATCATTAGCATATAGTGAATATATTATAGCAAGTATAACAAACCATTGAGAAATAAATATACATAAAAATATTTTCATAGGGACAACTTAACCAGGCACTGAAGGGACTTAAATGAACACGGAAGAATTTTTTTAAAAAGCAAGTAAAATATTAATGCAATAAGGGTAATTACAAATTAAATAAATTGCAATCATATAGCTATCTAACAACACTTAAATTCAAATATTTTTTATCATTGTGTTTGCAAATACAAACATACACATCAGTCAGATTGGATCAGTGGTTTAGCAGTGACTCCCAAACTAAAGGTACTTCTTGATATAAAATAGAACCTCTGAGTTTTGGTCTACATCTGTTTTAGTCACTTTTTCCTCTTATTGCTGGCACAAAATACCTGTCATCCAGAGTTAAAGGAAGAAAGGTGTACTTAGCTCACAGTTTGTAGAGGTTTCAGTCCATAATCAGCTGGCTCAAGAAAGGGTGGCACGTGGCAAAGGGCATCACAGAGAGCAATGCATGGTGCCCAAAAGATAGTAGGAGGGGAATGTCACAGCACCTTTCTGCCTCTTCTATATTTTATCTAGGCTACCTGGGTTAGGGGGGTGCCACACCACACAGTGGACTGATTTAGTAGCCACACATGCTTAATTCCAGCATCACACATCCTAGATTCAGCTACCTCTGTGAAAGCACCGCTTATGACCCCAGGAGGCTCTGGGAGGACATCTAGACATGAACCATAACAAGTTCTCAACACTGTGTAGAAAGGAATGCTGCTTCAACTTTTCCCAGGGAAACATCAAGGTGAAGTATAATGATGTCCATTCACTAATAGCAAAGACTTGATAATACAAACAAAAATCAGAGCAGACATTATAAAAGAAGAAAAAATAATGAACTAATTGATCAGATATTAATTCCCTGAAGCAGACAAAGGGAATGCTCTGCTGAGTCAGAGAGTAACTGAAGAAAGCTGGAAGAACAGAATAGGTAATGAGTTACTAGACGCAAGGATTCTGGAAGAGAAGTTTCAGGGAGTTGGCACTTGGTCTTCTGAGAGGTACCAGAGGGCTGGTAGGGGCCTGACAGATGGCACAGGCTGGTGTCACCAACTGCTACTGCAGTGACGCTGACAGAAACAGGAAAATAGGGAGGAAGCCTCTTCTTGCATCCAGCTTCATGTCTCCCTCTGCTACCCATTTTTCTCACAACTAAGAGCAAAACAAGGTCTGGAAATTAGTTGGCAAAAGAAGCACTGATGTCAGACTCAGAGGCACAACAGAGATCCTAGAATCTTCTCTGCCAGCCTTACCAAATGTTTTAACAGAGGAAATGATTGCTTCTGCTGGTGACTTGGGATTGAGGTCACTGCTCACAGAGTCCCTGGGGCCTTCTGTACTCAAAGCCATAGGTACTACTCTCTCTCCTTTTTTCTTTTTAGTTAAAATGTAACTTATGGAAAAAGGAGAAGAAAATCCCATGTATTAGTTTTCTGTTTCTGTATTAAGTTTTTATTAGCCCAAGACAAAATTTTATAAGTTCAAATAACGCAACTTATTTCATTTTTGCTATGGTTAAGGGGCGCAGGTACTGTGGAGAGCCCTTCTCAAGAAGGAAAAGATTAGCATCCAAGTATCATTTGTCATTTTCTTCTCATCCAGGGCTCCAAGTTCTCTTCTAAGCTTTCTTATATTTTTAAGAAGGACATATACAATAATTAATACATTGCATATTGTTCTCTTCATAGTGTTGTTCAGAGACCAAGATGCAGACACAATAACTTGTCTAAACACTACTAGTACAAATCTTTCTTCTCATTCAACAAAGAGAAAATAGCGGTAATAGAAAGTCCAATAGTTGCTAATAGTAGTGGGTTATCAATACATCTGGCAATATCAGAGGCTGTTGACTTGAGCCTTTTACAGCCCAGCATATTAATATGGCTTTTCTTTTTTATACATTGTAGTTAGATTTTTCTGCTGGATGGTTAAGACCAATACAAAGAAAGACCTATATAACAAAGAAGTGTAACTTTTGTATCTGACAAGGTCAGTCAAATTCCCTCAGCAGGTACCATGAAACTATGTACAATGGTTTGTAGATCTTTAGTCAGTGTCAGCCATCTGGATGAGTCATGTCCACTGCTTGACCAATTTGCTGTCTATAAAAGCCTGAAAGAATGCTTTCTCTCTAGCTGACTCTCCTTAGGAACACTATACATTGTGAATCACTTTCCTCTGTGGCCCCATAATCTACTTGAATAGGAAATTTGGGGCACTACTGAGATATAGACTGTAATAGTACAGGTTCTGTTATGTTGTAAATCCTCACTGACCTTGAAGAGCTAGGACCAAATTAGTGGCTATCCTTGTAACCCTTCTTTTTCTCTAATATTTTGGTCTGCAAACTTCAGTGCTTAACCCTCCAGAAGAGAAGCTTAATGATACTATTCTTTATAACATAGGCACTTGAGCTTAACATACCTGTCTGTCTGAATATCAAATGCCTTAAACATAACATGAAACAAGTATTTTTCATTAGTTGTTGATATTCTAAACTTTAAATCCCTATAGAATATAAAAAATATAATTATGCATTTTTACACAGAAATTTAACCATTTACAAATTTGTAGCAGTGCACTCCTATGGCATTGTTTCCTTGTCTCTTATTCTCTTTGATTACCTTTAAAAAAAAGAGAGAGAGAGAGAGTATAGCAATAATTGATGTAACATTGGAAGCAGAACACCCTTAAGAGACCAGAATGATAGATATTCCCAGCATAGTTTTAGTATTACACCTTAGCAGCCTCAGTTTTCATGAAGCAGTCCATATTTTTGAGAGAGCAAGGAGAAAAGTTAGGAAACATGGCAGGGGCAAAAGCAGACATTTATTTACACAAGATGGTTAAGCCGATGGTCCTAGAATCTCCAACAGGGTTTTGAAACTAGCTGTTAGTTGGAAAATTCTCACCCCGATTAACTCTATACATTGATATCTGTGAGCTAAGCAACTAAGCTTTTTTTTTTTTTTTTTTTTTTAATTTTGACAGAACTCCATCCCTTGTGATCCGGATCCTTGTTTTTTCTGTAACTGGTGTCATAAACATTTAGCTACTGGAGGCTGCCTCTTTCTAGGAGCAGTTCACAGCATAGCTGCCACTTTTTCCCTAGAAAGACTATCCAGATTTTATTCTGTGCATTTTGTCCCTAGGGGAAATATCACATAGCAAATATTACACTTGTACATTGAAATTGTACAGCACCATGGCCCTGATTTTAAAACATTGAAGAAACACATTTAAAAATAGTGTTTTTCTCCCATTAAACTCATATAATTAATTCCGTTAATAATAATAGGACGGCTTGAGTACTTCTATTTTCTTATTTTCTCATTTAAATAAATGCATATACCCATACTACACAGATTCTTTAAACCCAATTTTATTATACAGGTTGGTCTTCACTGGCTGTTTTCTCTTGTAAAGCTTCTAAACAATTCACAGACCAAAGATGAAATTCCAATGAAAACTAGAAAGATTCAAAACAGAAAAAATATAATACATCAAATTTTCCCTTTCTTGTTATAATAGTGCTTAAAGGTTTACTGATAAAAGGATAGATGAAGAATAAAAAATAACTCATAACTCATAAGTATTGGTAATGCAAGGAAAATATTGCTACAGGACTAACAGACATTAAAGTAAAAATAGGAAGGTTTTTATGAGAAACTCTGCCTGAAAATTTGATCAAAAATTATAATCTGGGAAAAAGAAATATTCCATATGTAAATGTTCTTTTCATCTAAAGAAATTTAATTTATAAATTAAAATCTCTGTGTAGACCAGACAAAAAAAAACATAGTAAACAAACACACTTTCTGTTAAATTCACTAATGAATTTTATTAATTATTAAAAATAAATGGTTCTAATGTTACCCTCAAATTTTCACAGAATAAAAACTAAAGCACTTCCCGCTAAGTTACAAAATCAACATAACCTTGGGTTGAAATTTTATAGATTACAAAAAAGGAAATATTGCCGGGGGTGGTGGCACATGCCTGTAGTCCCAGCACTTGGGAGGCTGAGGCAGGAGGATCACTGTGAGTTTGAGACCAGCCTGGGCTACAAAAATGAGCTCAAGGCCAGCCTCAACTGCATAGGTAGACCTTGTCTCAAAAAGACCAAAAAAAAAAGGAAATATTTTGTCTAACTTCACTAACAGATTTTTAAAATTCTAAAACAAAATTAAATACAAACAAAAAGAGCAACATACCATAGTAATTTGCATTTATATCAAAGATTCAAAGTTAACAACTGGAAATCCACTGATGTTATTCAACCTGCTAATAGAGTAAGGAAAGAGAAAAGGCATAGCATAAAATCAGTAGATACAAACTAACTCAACAGCTCATTAATGAATGTGCATATATGCATATATATGTATATGTGTGTGTGTGTGTGTGTGTGTGTGTGTATGTGTGTGTGTGCCTATGTACGTGTATCACTGTATGTCTTTGTAATTTATTTTGTTATGTCTATAGCATTATGCATGGACAGACCAAGTGAACAGGATAGAGAATACAAAAACAAGCCCATCAGTTTATTATGTTATTTTTTTTTAAGCAATAGAAATTCCATTTATTCCGCTCAGGTTAGTTGTCTGATGTCCTATCATTTATGATTAAAGCTTTGCTTTGGATTACTAAAGATAATACACACACAGAGACTGACTAAAAAGTGCCTATTGGATGAGCATGTAATTCCTCTACCCGGAAGTTACATCAGCTAACATTAAGTGATTTATTTTTTTTTTCAATTTTTTTATTGTTTAAATTGAACAATGGTTATATTACATATTTTCATCATCAGATCAGTCTAGATTAATACACATAGGTATATAAGATTGATCAAACAATTAAACATTAACCTTTCTAAATCCACATTACTTTTTTTTTTCTTTTCCCCCTTCTTTTCTTTGAAAGTTGACATATTGCATATTGTCCTCACAATCATTCTATAGAGTGCAGTGTGTGGGCATGACCCACCTCCCTGTTGATGTTGCATAGAAAAAAGAAAGAAAGAAAAAAAAAGGAAAGAATATACTTCTCTTTGGACTAAGAGGAAGCAGATACATACACAGTCAAAGGTTTTGCAATTGCAGTGTGCCACCAGTGAAGCTTGTGAGGTTGGAGGCTATTGAATCTAAGCCTCCTAAAGCTCATCTCACCAATCTAGCTCTGCGTTCCATGCATTGTAATTAAGGATTTTTTATTATGTTATTTATAATACCAATTAATGCAACACAGTGGAGAAGACACCCTTTTAAATGACTCATGCTGAGTCAATTGGAAAGGTATGAGAAAAAATAAATCTTAGAAAATACAAAATCAAGTTCTATATGAGTCATACATTTAAAAGTGAAAGATCAGACAACAATAAAACTTCAAGACTTTATCTTATCAAAGAACATCTTCATGATCTTGGATTACACAAAAATTGCTATTTTCTGTGTGTGTGTGTGTGTGTGTGTTTGTACGTGTGCGTGTGCGTGTGTGTGTGTATGTGTGTCTCTGAAGATCAAACAGAGGGCTTCCCACATGCTAGACAACTGAACTACCATGGAGTCACATTCCCAGCCTCCAAAGACTGCTTACTTGTAACAGTACTAACTACAAAATACAACGTTGCTTGCCAGACTTCACTCAGTTAACACCTCTGTTCACCATGAAACACCATAAAGTATAGCTATTTATATTTGTGAGCAATATGCAAGCATTAGCACATACCAACACACATATATACAGATTTCTAACACATAGAATGATGCACATACATTTGAATCTTTGTGAACTATTGATGTGATATAAAGTTATGAAAACACTACTGTAGAGAATGACTCAAGAGAGTTTGAACAGCCTTACCACATGATCCAGAACCTGTACTCCTAGATTCAGAGATAGATAGATAGATAGATAGATAGATAGATAGATAGATAGATGATATGTAGAATATGTTTAAATACATTTGTGTATGCGAATGTCAAAAATTTCAAGTTGAATCATAATATCAAAGAGAAGAGCTATTTGCATTCCTATTTGCATTGTAGCATTTTTCACAATAACTGAGATATGGACGCAATTGGTCACTATCAACAAACAATTAATTTTGGCACCGAGAATCCAACTTGAGTCCTTGCACTTACCTATGAACTATCTCCCCAATCCCTAAATGATTTTTAAATGCGACGCATACTTAGAGGACTACTACTCAGCTTTATTTAAAAAAAAATCTTTCTACTCGTAACATTGATAAATCTTGGAAACATAATGGTAAGTGGTATAAGCCAATCACGAAGGGAAAATTGTAGTAAGGGATTCTATTTTTATAAAACAAAGTTTTTATAAAAAAAAAAAAATCTAAAATAGTCAAACTCAGAAACAAAACGTGCAAGTCATGACCAGGGCCTAAGACCTGGGGAAACGAAGAATTGAACACATTGTAAGTAATGAAAAAGGAACAAGTTTCAAAAGTTGTTTATTCAACATAATGGTTATATATGACAACACTGTACAGTACACCTAAAAAATTGCTGAGGCTAGATCTCTTCATTATAAATACTTTTACTAAAACTTTAAAAGTACAAAATAATGTGTATAAAATCTGCAAATCAGAGAAAATGAGAAATTTTCATTATTGGAATATTGAAATCCAGTATTATTTTTCATAAATAAAACAGATTAATAAATTTTTTTGTCTTTTTGAGACGGGGTCTCGCTATGCAGTTCAGGCTGGCCTTGAGCTCACTTTTTTTAGCCCAGGCTGGTCTTGAACTCACACCAATCCTCCTGCCTCAGCCTCCCGAGTGCTGGGATTACAGGCATGCATAGATTAATAAATTAACAGGTAAAGTAATAAATTCTCACCTGAATAAGTCTTCTATGGTGGCTTCTGTGGAATGTCTATGAAGACATTATTTGTCTTCATCTGAGTGGTGGCTACAGAGTGGCTTCATTTAGTAAACATATATCAAACTTAACATATAAGACTTTGTATTTTTCTGAATGCATGTTATACATCAATCAAAAAATGTTACAACAGGGCAGGGTGGTACTCACCTATAATTCTAGAAGGCAGGAAGCTCACTTGAGTTTATGTTTTGAAGGCCAACCTGGGCAAATAGTGAAACCCTGTCTCAAAAAACAAGCACAAAAAAAGAAAAAATAATAACAATTTAAGACTCTCCAAATGGTTACCATTAGTAATGGTATATCACTGAACTGATTTTTTTATTTTTAAAAATCTTTTTTGCTTACTTATTTGGTACAGGGCCTCTCTACACAGCTCAAACTCTTAGTGACTTTCCTGTGTCAGACGCCCCAGCCCTGAGTTTGCAGGTGTGTGCCACCACACATGACTTCAGTGGCCTGCTCAGCGTGCAGGGCTGGCATGGAATGTGGTGCCGGGGACCAAACCCAGATGTTTATGCTTGCCACACAGTTCTTAGACCACTGAGCTATCTCCCCAGCCCATGTCCCTGAATTAAAATTTCTAAGAAAATACATCTCAAGTACCCTCAACTGTCACACACAGAAATCACCGTGTTATACATCTTAACTATATATAATATTTGATAGTTAGAGCCAGCAAGATAGTTCAGTAGACTTAGAGCCTGCTTTGGCATGTGTGGGGACCAGAGTTTGATCTCCAGTCGCATATGTAGCATCACTGCTGCCCTCAGGGCACGCTGAACTGGCAAATGAGTCTATTATGTTGGCACACACCTTGCAATCCCAGTGCTGGAGAGGCTGAACACAGGAGGATTACTATGAGGCCAAGCTGCATAGTGAAACCCTGTACCAAATACATAAATGAAAATTATATACTTGTTGGTTATATCTCAACAACAATGAAAACTAAAGAAAGAATATCATTACCTAGAAGTATACATGCTAAAATATGCTAGAAGGAAAGGATGTTTCAATTGTCCTTTCTGAAAGATGGGATAAAATGTGTGCAAGGAGCAGCTACACTGTAGTCTCCAGGTATAGGAAATACAAAGCTTTGATGTCCTAAAGAACTAGTTCTTATACCACGGTACACGGTTTCAGGGTAAATCCTAAGGTGATTTGACTGACCTTGTCAGATACAAAAGTTACATTTTTGTTATATGGGTTATTGCTACTTAGCTTGGTCTCAAACACCCAGCAGAAAAGTCTAAACACAAGGTATAAGCGGGATGGCTCAGTGGTCTAAAGTGCCTGCTTGGGAAAGCTTGGGCGGCTTCAGGGACCGCGGTTCAATCCCCAGCACCACATGCTGCGCCAGTCCTGCCCTCGGGGCGGGGCTGAACCGGCCATAAAAATGAGTGAATAAACAAATAAAGGTTCTGAAACAAGAAAAAAATAAATAAATAAAATTTTAAAAAAGTAAAGTTATATTAATATGCTGAGCTGTAAAAGGCTCAAGTCAACAACGTCTAACATTGACAGTTCTTCTGATAACCCACTACTATTATGCACTATTGGACTTTATATACAGCTACTTTCTCTTAGTTCAATGAGAAGAAAGATTTGTACTAATAGTGTCTAGGCAAGATATGTCTGCATTTTATACTCTAAACAACTACTATGAAAACAAGAATATACAGGGTATTAATTATTATAACTGTCCTACTAACCTTTTGTGAAACTGTCTCATTATTTCTTTCTCATTAAAATTAATTTAAAAAATCTATATTCAAATCCATACAAAATAGAATTAGACCTTGAAATGAGCTAAATGAAACTGCACAGACCAGCGACTTAGAACAAACAGCAGAAACTTACTGGTATCATGATAGAGCTACAAACGATTTTCTTTTTGTATTCCTTTTAATTTTGTGTGTGTGACTTTATTTTC
Organism: Myocastor coypus; assembly: GCA_004027025.1. Classification (NCBI taxonomy): domain Eukaryota; kingdom Metazoa; phylum Chordata; class Mammalia; order Rodentia; family Myocastoridae; genus Myocastor; species Myocastor coypus. The sequence goes on along the minus strand of PVJA010004733.1, from coordinate 64,556 downwards.
CTCAATTTTACAAAATCTCTGGTAAGTAGGCATAATTTGAACTCTAGCATACAGTACATCGATAGCTACCGGAATTTTCAATTCAGTCTCTTCATTCTCTTAATCGTGTGCTGGGCCTCATATATATTCAATTGCCTCTGACACTTTTTGAAAAATGCTAAGACACATAAATCAAGACAAAGCAACAAACTTACCTTCTGATATGCAAATGACATCTCAGTCTTCGAAAAGGAAGGTAAATAAATCCAGACAAATATTCTAATAAATTTAGAAATATATATATTTTCTCTGTTTTGCGAGCAATTTGTTCAAGATGGAATTTAGCTCATCTATATAAATGATACAAATTGCTTATAAAGCCATCAGTAATATATTATGAAACTGATACAGGGGAACAAAACTCCCAACCTGAAAGGTATATGAGTGAGTTCCGGTAATAATTTTCGAGATACTTAGCAGTCATTGTTTGACTTAATGGTTCTTTCTACTGTACATTTTATATTTTGTTAATTTCTACTTATGTCTTTATCAAACTAGTCTTTCTAAGGCAGGGAAGATAGCTCAGGGGTATAAATGTCTACCTGGAAAGCACAAGGTCCTGAGTTCGATCCCTAGTATGTAAGTTGGATGTTGAACTAATCAATTAATCCTATTTATCTGATATAAGTACTAAAACATTTTTATTTAATCAACGTGGTTGCATCATTCGTTACTAATAGGCAGTATTTTAGCATAATGGAGGACATTTAAAAATATAACTTATTGTACTTTTATTTAATCAATTTAGTTCTATCAATTAACAATATCATATAGTATTTTAGTATCATACAAAAATTCTTAAAATTTTAATTTACTTCTTAATATTTTTATTTGAAGGTATATCTTTCTAACTTTAGAGTATAAAAAGAGGTTTTCTTAACTATCTTTTATAGCTGATTTCTGATTTATGTTAATTTTGCATTATAAATTGTGGTCAAAAAACATTTTTCTGTGCAAAATCAGGGGTGCTTAAAATGCAACTATTTCTTAGCTGCTTGACTGAGGATTTATATTTTGTAAGCATTGGCTTGATAATTACACATTATTAAATAAACTTTAATAAATGTATTCTTCAAATGTCATTTGGTTTAATCACTATTCACTTCAGACTTTAGCTGAATATAAATCAGAATTATTACAGCTTCCTAGCAATCTCACCATGTTATCATTGTGTAGTGTCTTCCTTCGTATCTGACAATTTTATTTTAAAACCTACCATTTCCTCTCATAATTACATTTATAATATTTTTAGTATAGTTTTGATTTGTATTACACCCACTTTACAAGTCTTCTTCTGCCTTCTTGTACTTCCATCAATATACATTTATTGGAGTTACTGACATATTGGGCCTTATTATATCATTGTATTGTAAGTCTCCTATTATCCCTGCTTTTATATCTATAATTGTTCTTTGTTTCTGTTTTTAAACAAATTTTTCAGTTTACTATTTTCTCTCTTTGTTTTTGTTTTTGTTTTGTTTTGTTTTTCAGTACTGAAGATTGAACCCAAGGCTTCACACGGAGTTACATTTTCAGCCCATGTTTACTTTTGCTGAGACAGCCTCACTAAATCCTAGTATGCCCAGGATAGGTTAGAAATTGTGATCCTCAGACCTCAGACTCCTCATTTCCGGGATAACAAGAGTGTACTGCGGGCCTCGCTTATTTCGATTCAGTTGTAAGTTACTTTCACAACTTCATCCTAAGTACTTAATTTTTTAGAATCTAATCCATTTGTCAATTCTCTTCTCAAACACCATGATCCTAAAACGCTTTTTGTAGTCCAATTTATGTGGTATCATCTACTTGTATTTAGACATTAACATATTATTTCATACAACTGACAGGTATGGATATTTACCCATATGTCTTCCAGTTTATTTCCTTGCCATTTGTGATTAACTGAATTGTCAGCCTGATTGGCTTGAGAGCCACCTAGGGAGCTAGCAAAGTGGGCTGGTGGTGAGGGAGGACTGACCTTGGGGACACTACATATCTGTCACCCAAATCCTTGTGGCGCAGTTCCCCTGTCTGGCTTCCTGGCCACCAAGAAACACCGCCTTGCTGTACCACACTCTTCTGTCATTGAATTTCTGTCCTGGAGTCAGTCAGACTGAAACTTCTGAAACAGGGAGCCAAGTACATTATTTTCTCCTTTAAATACGGTTGTCTGTACTCGGCCCAAGCAATGGAAAGCTAATCACCATAACATTTCTTCTTATGTATGAGAATCCATTCAGGATCGTTTTCCTGCTTGCTAAAATGTGCACGCCGTTTGTAAGTTCTTTTCATAAGGCTGTGATGATCGCAGAAGGCTTAGGCTGCAAGCAACTTTTCCTTCCCTTCATTCATAAGAGTGTCTTTGCTGAGTTGAGTATGTAAATCATTTTTACATTTACAAGTTATTTTCTACTATTGTCTATATTATTCTTGAGACAGCTGTTATCGGTGTAATTATTGTTCATTTGAAAGTAATTTCTGGCTGTTGAAGAGTTATAGCATGTCTCCTCTTTGTTTTTCCTTCAGCATGAGGCAGTTACCTCACTACAAAGTATCACTACAAATTTTGAACTTTTCATTTTCCCTACTTAGTATGCATGATGACTTTTATATTATACCATCATATAAATTTCTCAAAAATCAATCATTCTCTCATCTAACATTGATTTTAGTCATTATCTTCATTCTTTACTAATGCTGAATCTCTACTTCATATTCTGCACCTTTCCTGCTTCAGTTGTATTGTATATTTGCTTGTCTTTTTGTCAACAGAAAGGTCCTAATATTCTAAATCCAAAGAGAAATTACACCCTGACTTTAACATAACATGGATCAAGGCAAAAGCGATAAATGCTATGTAGAAAGCCAAGGCCATTGAATCATTGCTCTACTGAGTGATATTTGAAATAAGAATGTGAACAAAAATTACAAAATAAAAAAGTATGTGGCATGAGACAAAGAATACTTGCATGATTATAAAGTAAGCAATGACTGGCATTTTTATAATAATCATATTCAAGAATAATTTCTCTTTGACAGTCATCTTACTTTTAGATGATTAGGTTACTTTGCATTTTCTAGATGAAAATAAAGCTTTCTATTTGAATTAGCACACGGAGGTTTGATTCACTACAAAGAGTTCTCTTAGAGTTAAATTGCTTATCTCTATTATGACCTAATGTCGTCCTGACCATGTGTCACAGTGACATGGCCATGTTAAAAAGAATCAAATTCTACACTACTCTAATGGTATTGAGTACAAATCTACTGACTTGTGTACTTCCACTGTTCCAAAATGTTAGCATTTTCTACAAATATTGATTCTAGGTAGAAAAGTAACAAAGATTTCACCCAAAGATAAACCTTTGTGAGATATAAAATCCTTCAGACAAGCCAATCATATATTTCATTTTAAAAATGCACTACTATAGAGGTGGTATTTCATAACTATCTAATGAAAATATGAGACCATTACCAATTTTTTTTTTTAATTTTTTTAAAAAGTAGCCCGGATTTTATTACAGCCATAAAATTGTTTTCAAAGTTCCATTTTAAAATTATCTGATACTTAGGACCAAATTTCAATTGAAATTTTTACTAAATAATCAAATTATTCATTACAATTACAGGGGCCTGGTGGGATGGCTCAGTGGTCTAAAGCGCCTGCTTGGGAAAGCTTGGGCGGCTTCAGGGACCGTGGTTCGATCCCCGGCACCACATGCTGCGCCAGCCCTGCCCTCGGAGCAGGCTGAGCTGGCCATAAAAATGAGTCAATAAACAAATAAAGGTTCTGAAACAAGAAAAAATAAATAAATAAAATTAAAAATTAAAAAAAATTACATGACAATGAATGCAGACTAAATGAACTTTATGGATGATCTTGTTCTGCCAGTATAGAAGGGAAAGCTAAGATCTGAGAACATTAATATGCTTTGGTGATGTAACAAAGCAAAGTTACAAAGTGACTATGTCAAAAGCAACACCGTCATCAGCTTTTTCCCCGTTAGAATTTTAATGCAAAGTGACTAGATGAGAAATAGGGATTTCCATATTCTCATATTTTCATAAAATACAGAAAGTACACAATAATGTTACATTACAAGAGAACACTCTCTACAATATAACTATAGCTCGTTTTGTTTTAAGCTATGATTTGACCTTTTGACAGTAAGACTTCACCAAAGGTAAAATTATCTTAGCCATAAGACTGAAATGCAGACTTGTTCAGCAGAGAGCTTTGGGAGGGAAACATTCATGGCAGACAAGGCATTTATGTTAAAATGCAAACTCCAAGTTAGTTGATTACCATTACAGTTTGACTTCTGACATGATGATAAGCAATACCCTTCTCCTACAGTGTTTCCTCAAAATATAATGAGAAAAATATATGCTTGTAATTAGTGTCACATTGTTTACTAAAGTGGACCAGTCTGCATTGTGCTGTTGTAATTATTTCCTTAACATGTAAGCTGTCACATAAAAATTGAACTACAGTTTATGCTCGTGAGTGGTTTAGCAAATTGAAAAAAAAAATACATAGAATCTGAAAAGAACATGTAGAATTAATTGTAGACATTAAAATTTCTGTAAATTGCCTGTATCTCCTACACAATGACAGTTTAAGCACTAGCCACTGCACAAAAATGTCTCTGCCTATGTATCAGTGATTCCACATGCTATGATAGGAAATCAAAACAGAATGGCAAATGGACTGGTTGTTTTGAGCAATCATATAAAAACACTAAACATACTGATATTAGGAAATATAAATCAACAGTAAAGGACACTAAACTAGAACATATATTGAGGGCTATGTCATAAAAGCTTTCCTGTTCTATTATATTCAGAAGTCAAGTTAAAAAGGAGCAACATCTACTGTAACTACCAACTCGATTGTTTGGGTGAAAATTTACTACACTGACTTGGGGGTAATTGTCTCTAAATAATATGTGAAGGTCATTTTGATATAGGAAAAAGTATATGTGTAACCCCCAGCCTGCTAAATGTCAGATACACTGAATTCATGCTCCCCAAAGTTGAAGTGTGGTGCATTCTAACCAACAGTGGAGGTTTAGATTAGGAAACTGCATTGAGGACTAGGAATAGCTCTTGAGAGACAATGTGGATCAAACCAATAAGTTTGCAAGATTAGCTGCTTGGTTAATATTGATCCAGTAGTAGCAAGGGTATAGGGGTGACATCAGTAATTTTGTCAATAAATTGCAGCTTTAGTTTTGTCCTTAGCCGGAGTCTGAGCAGTTTTAGCCTTATTGGATGAGAGAAAAGGTTCTGCTCCTAATTAGATAATGCTTTATGTACATGGAAAGTCTCTAAAGAGTGGTAACAAGAATCTCAAGCTTGCATTTGTCCCTTAGGGAAGTATATAAACTCTGCCGCTGTGACTGTAATCTTCACTGTGACTCCAGCCCAGCTGTGATGTGTTCTCATCCTCCACCCTGACTCCCTCAAGGGCTTGGCCCTGTCTGACTGCCTAGAATATTTCTACCTAACTTAGCTGTCTGTAATAGTTTCACTAAAGCATAACTTCAAACCGTAGATACCACAGGAGGAGGATGCAGGAATAACTGTAGAAATTCAACAGTCATTTACCTGATTCAGTTACCTGCGAAGAATAATTTTTCAAGAAATAACACCAATGTGAAAACAGTATTTCTAAATGTAAATTGAAATGCACTTTCATTTCGTATCTAAGGACTTTTGCAACTCGAAGTCCCCAGCACTCGTCTTTATGCATTTATGGTCTGATCACTCTTCTTTTTACTTCTACCAACTCTGCCAAGAACCAGATACACATAAAATGTTTTAAAATGGATAATTCACAAATTCCAGCTTTCCTAGTCACTAATAAGAGGTATCATATTTTCCCTCAGTAGTGATAAAATAAGATTTTAATCTCTAAAGACATCTCCTTGTGGTTTTTTTTTTTTTACTTGTATGGAACAATATTGTGAGTTTCCCAGTGAGGTTCTTACTAAGAAATAATTTGAGCAAAAAAGAAACATTGATAATCCTTTTTTTTTCCTTTGAGTTTCTATATATTATATGCTACAATATTTGCAGAATATTTACAGGCTTCTTTAGTCTCTCGGAGCTAGAAAAGAAGTGATGAGGTTAAGGTATAAAATGGCAAAAATGAAAAAGACATCTCACAATCTAGTGTTTATGGGGGCACATGTCAACATATTGCATTGCTGGCTTTTCCAAAAAGCAGCAAAATCTTGGCTTGAGCAGGTCTAATTACACGTACAACCATTCACATAATGCTATATATGTTGCTCAGGAAATTCACAATCAGCTCTGTTTTGTATTGTCCTGAAATTGTATAAAATTAAAGAAATTCAGAAGTTATTGTTTCCTTCAGAATATGAGGGGAGAGGACTAAGGTATAAGTCTAGATTTGGACTTTTCTTTCATTCATTAGCATCATATAGGTATCGTATATATAGGTACCAATCCCGGATTACTGGATATATTTTGCATATATACATTGACCTTATTAAGCAAAAACTAATTAAGGCAAGACTGCAGTGTTACTACCACTTAAACTTCAGATCTTGCCATATTTTGTGCTCAGGATAGTTAAGAATTAAAGGCGCTTAGAGTCAGGGATTATAGCTCAATGTCTTGAGCACCCGCCTGGCAAGTGCAAGATCCTGAGTTTGATCCCTGGTACCACGAAAATAAATAAACAAACAAAATGCTCCTCTCTTTGGGGCCGGGGAGATAGCTCAGGAGCACAAGTATCTGACTGGCACATGCAAGGTCCTGAGTTCAGTCCCCGGTTCTGCAAAGATAACAAACACTCTTAAACTCAGCTTATGCATCTCAACTCAGAACAGAGAATATTGTAAATTATACTAGAACTTACCTTGTAAGGAAGAAAGTAGCAAAAATTGAGGTGACAAAGGTAGTCAATAATAAAACCATAGAAGTTGTTGTAAGCACAGGTAAAATGATTAACTTTATCTTTCCAATGTGGGATGTGGGAACAGCATCAGATTTACATCATAGAGAAAACCCATTTTCATTTCAGTGTAGAACAGAGATCTACAGACTTCAAGTTTATGAGAAGAGAGATGAGTCAAGGAAACATCATTGGAGATGAAAGGTGGCTGCTAAGTTCCTGGCAGTATGGTGGCAGCTGTTAGACTGGTTTAGCACATTTCTGTTGGGGAGTCAGAAAAGACAGTGAACCTAAGTGGACTGTGACAGTTGATGGCAATTAAAATAAAAGTAAATTCACCATGGCTTCAGGTCTCACTGCTTCTAATACCTCCAAGTGACATAGAATGATCCACAATCATTGTATTACTGTAGTGTGGAAAAGCTATCTCTACAATGCAGTTAAGTAGTATTTTTAAGCCCTGTAACTTGAGCCTATGGCAGGGGTGGTGGTGGTGGTGGTGGTGGTGGTGCGAGGTGGGGAGTGCGAAGTACTGTGACAGCCTCCTGCTGGGTGGGAAGCCTCACACAAGGTAGAGAGGTAGATGAGAAAGTCTTGCAAGAGTTCTTCACAAGATTTCCTGTCCCGCTACGTGACAGGGAGAAGCATAAGACATTTGCTAAGAGAGGTCAGAAAAATAAAAAATAAAAACTATCCAATTAGAAAGTGTGCAAAAGGCATGACAGGCATTTAATCAAAGACACACATGTGATAAATAAACACGTGAAAAATGTTGAACATTATTAGTCATTAGGAAAATACAAATTAAAACCTCAATGAGATATAATTATATACCTATCAGGACTGCTAAAATTAAAAATGCATGTTTATTAGAAAAACATAACAATTACAAATATATATATGTATCTAATAATGGATTTAAAATAAATAAAAGGGAGTGTTTACAACATTCAGGAAATGGAAAAGACAAATTTACCAGTATAGCTGGAGATTTTTAATATGCCTATCTCAGTAATAGATAGAATTTACATATAATAATTAATATTTATGTGTAGGCGTATTATACGTATGTATGAGTATATGGAACTATAAGTTTCATATAATATAAGGATATATATTATGTGTGCATTTAAGTATATAAAAGGACAAGTATACAGGAGATCAGAACAATTATGCCTGAACTATAACCATGAATACGGATGGAAAGCAACATTGGGAAATGTTGAGCTTACACAAGATGACACTCTAAAAAATTTTCTAATTATAAAAATAATTGTAAAAAAATGATTACTAAGAGCAAGGAATAATCAATTTTGGGAAACATTTTCCCAGAAATTATATAAATTTTATTTGAAATCATAATGTCTCCTAGAATAAGAGCATTTATTAAGTTGTTTTCATCAATCATTGCATGAATTTTTGCACATACTTTTGCAGCCTCCATTATCACTGATCCCCAAATATAAATGTGGTCACCCAGACAGCGATCTTCTTCCCGGAGCTGGTACATGTCTAATAATTTGCAGAAGGACCTTCAAGGTAGAAGCAGACAGAGTCTCTGAAGAAGTTCAAAGACAGACTGTTCACAGAGCAGCTCGAAGTCCTGTGTGGCCACTGACCAAGTCAGTCTTGGATGCCTGCCTAATGTATCTACTCAAAGATCCAAGAGATCTGTTCTACTGTTCTACTGTATGTCTATATCCTTTGCCTAATAGTATGATACTCATCTTTATCACAGAGGTCTGAAACATGTTCTTCCTGCTGCAATAACCAACTTTGTTATCCTTACTGAGGATAACCATATCAAGAATCCCGTGGCTTCCAGAAGTTCTCACCCTAACCAGGGTAACTATTTTTCATTACTAGATGAGTATTTTTTTACTTATTTGATCACTGACATTGAAGAACTCGAGTGGGTCATGTAATATTTGTGATTTTGTAGAATACCCCCTGCATCCCTGTGAAAAATGTCCCTCCTTGAAAACCAAACCCTCAAATGTGGTGATTGTTTCACAAATTTTGCAAGTAAAACCCGCAGTGATGTAAGAGTGATCCGTGACTTGTAGCCCTTTATTCCCAGACTTGAGTATACAAGCCACTGACTACACTAATACCATTTTTAGAGCACTGTTACACAGGGCACATCTTCAAGACACTTCTCCAAGCTACTCCCCATAGCTTGACATAGTCACTACAGTTCCATCAAATTATTTGGTTCTTTTAGTAGCATGACTATTCTTGGATATTTTTATTGATCGATAGGGCTTCGGAGGCAATCATGCTTCTTGATCACAGGTTCTGTGTGCTACGGAGTCATCAATAGGAAAATTTCTAGAAAAAGGAAACTGAAGCCTCTCAGGACTATTCTATGCTAGCAAATGTGATTGTTAATAGAAACCTTAAGGCAAGCAAGTGAGTACCTCCATTATTTTTGTTTCTAACATAGGATTTGCCATGAATTTCTCAGCACTAGGTCATCATGTCCTTAGGGAATTTTTATTGCATAGATAAATGTATACTCAATTCCAAGAGTTGTGGAACTTTCTAATAATGGCGCTGCATTTCGCCCAGCAGCTGAAATGGAGGTCACTACCTACTTACCTTCTCATCTATTAACTACTATCCACGACTATTAGCTTAGTTTTATGGACTTACACAGGCAAAAAATGAATTGGAGTAAGACTGTGGTAACTATATCTGTAGGTTTTAGTCTTAGATGTCCACACTAATCTCGGCAAACCCTGCCAATATGTGGTATTTCTTCTGATTTACTATCTTGCTCAGATAAAAGAAGAAGGCAAATGACCACTCTTCTTCCTGTAGTTACATTCCACAGATCAGGAGTTAATGTGAAAGTTCTACTAGATAATAAGTGCCTCACAACAAACCGTTTCATATCTTCTTGGATCAATATAATCTATTAATCATTATTACAATAGTTAAGACACCTATGTATCAAGGTATTCAGATTTAGATAATAGCCTTATTACTCACTTTGGAAACTAAGTTGACCATAATTCTGATGGTTAGTGTCATAATATCTCCTTTGCCATTCCAAAATTATCAATCCTATATGTGCAAGACATTTTAGTCCAAGAGAGCAGCTCTGCCAGTCCACCTGCAGGCTTTCCATGGGTTCCTCATCCTGCATTGCCAGCATTTTCCTTAAAGCCTTTATGAGTACCCAGATAGAGGTTCTCACCTTTCACTAAGTAAACACCATTCGAATACTGCCATTTTCTTGATCCTTCAGATTCCTTCCACAACACTGTGCCAAGGAAATCCTCACACCTCCCAACTTGCCTTAGCCTGTCATTACAGTCATGCTTCCCCAAAACAAACTAATGCGACTAAGACAAACTCTAGATGTCTCCCCCAGGCAGGGAAACCTGGGACATCAGTGAATTCCCCTAGCTCAATAAGTCCCTTCCTACCCAGACTTACATTCTTCTCCACCAGATCTAACACACTCAAACTCCACCTCAGCACGTTCTCTTGTTTCTTGATAGTACATGTAGGCAAGGTCCTACCATGCTTTCATCTAAACTGTCTCTTTCTGTAACAAGTACCCTACTTTTCCTCTCAAACTGTGTTCAGATGTGACTTGGTTTTCTACCTTGCAGAAATGAAAACTGATGAGGGCAGATGTTTGTGAGAACAATGTCACTTTACAAGTCACATGAGGTATGGAGGTCTATAAGATCGGTTATCTTAAGGAATAGGAAGATGGGGGCTCTTTATTGTTGTTAGCTTAGAGCACTCAGGCACATTTGGGATTTCAAGATTTTCAAGTTCACCACTGAAATGCCACCGTTCCTCAATTCAGTGTCCTATTGTTTTTCTGTTGGTTCCCTGACCTTGACATAAAAATCTATTTGAACCTCTAGATTCAAGCTTTTTGAAACTCTATGACTAACAGGTATTTTAGTTACAGTAGATAAGACTGTCTTTAAAACCTGTTATAGATGCCCTTTGGTTTTCATATCATACCCTCAGTTAAGACTATCATCTATAATCCAAGTTTTCTGATGAAGTTAACAGAAGTCAACCCCTCATACAATTATAATTCTTAAAATTGTCATAGTTTCCTGTGACAGTTAAATAAAACTACAACAGCCCATAAATTCTAACCCTTCCCAGTTTTCCTACTGTTTATGCTAACCAACTACACTTGAAGTCTTCTTGGGATTGATGATGTTCATATATGCTAACATTTTACCTGCTACTAATTATCACATACAATATTCAGCAAACAGACTCTGAGGCAAAGAACTTTGCACTACATTTTTCATTTGTTAGCCCAAGCTGAGGAAGAAGGAATGAGAGCTGAGAAAAAGAAAGCACAGAAGGCTGTTATGACGATGGTGTCCCACTGTAAGTAATTACTCAGTCTGGCTTGTTTGTCCTCAAAGAAGGATACTTTATATTTATATCTCAGAAAGCTTGGTGTGGGGAGGAATGAAAAAGGAAAGTGTGAAAGTTATCAGAATCAAAAGGGAGTCATTTGTGTCAACCACAACAGGAAAAAAAGGAAAAAACCAGAAGAACATGATGGAAACATCACTATGCATGAATGCCTGACAGTAACTAATGGTAACAAATAGCTTTATCAAAAGTACTGGTGACTTTGTCATAATTATTATGACCAAAGCTCACTGTTTCAAAATATCTACACAATCCTGATATTTTTCTTTAAAAACCTTCCTGTACCACAACCTTAGAATACACCCATACTTTACTATCGCATATCATGTTCCTTTTAGTACTATACTCAAATAAGTATCATTAATTTGGAGACATTCTTTCTGATTGTTTTTTGTTGTTGTTGTTGTTGTTGTTGTTTTGTTTTTAGATTTTCAAAATAAGAAAAAAAAGATTTTTTTTTTTTTTTTTACCAGCTCCTTTATCTCAGCTGTCAAGCAGTTGCCCCAGGAGCATTAAGTTTCCCACACATCCAGGTGCCAAGTACATGAGAACCCTGGAGAACTGGTAGATCTCTCGCGGAGGTGTCTGCAGGCATCTGAGGACAGAAGGTGAGAGGTTCTCCTCAGAGGCTGAGGTTTTGGCGTACTGCATCTACTTTCCCAACTGAATGGAATGACAGGTCCATCCAAGAGGATCTAAAGTAGCATAAAATAAGTCTCATATACTATCAAGGAATCACCACTTTGATAGGTAGAATTCTTTTAGTCACAAAACTGTCTTCCATATTAAACCTGAGTTATTAAGTTACAAAATAATGATATACATGAATATAAATTTAGATTAAAACACTAGCCTATAAATACCTTGGCAGGTAACCAAGCAAAAGTTATTTTTGAAGGAGTAAACAACACAATCACTGCTTTGGGGCCATATTTGCCTGGCTGGCCTATAAAATGAAACTACTAATAACCACCCTCAGGGTTGCTGGGGCACCATGGTTCATGAATCACACACTGTCCACAGCACTCCTGCTACAGGTAATGAAGTCCACTGACGGAAGGACTGTCCCTAAGGTTGGATCCGGTCTTCTTAGGGACATGCCAGTTGTCATTCCTTGCCTCCCCTTCTCTTTCTTCTGTGTCTGGACAGAAAACTATGACCTCTAAATTCTTTTCCTAGTTGAGAGTCACTTATTTTCTTCCTCACTAGATCTCAAGAAGATGCAAGACAAAACAAAGTTGAGCAGATTTATTTCATACACTGTACAACTATGTTATAAATCAATTATTTATAAAAAAATTAACTTAAATTTACATAAATAGTAGGAACGTAGTCAGAATAATAGTAAACAACTCTGAGTAACTATTCAAGGAATCATGAGGGACTATAATGAGCATGTATATTCTAAAAAATTTAACTTTATAGGAGATGGAGAAATTCCCAGAAAAATTCAGCTTAATCAAATGAAATCAGGAAGAAATAAAAGACTGAACAGACCCATAACACAAAAAGGCGCTTGAGCAGTAATCAAAAATCTCCCCCCAAAAAAGAAGCTTAGGACCAGAATATGAATTTAGGCTATAACACTAGCCTAAATTACAACCAAATTTGGGATCTCAGACTTTTATAAATGACAATGCATTTTAAGTTCAAGTATGTGATTTTCTGGTACTCAAAGTTTTCATACAACAGTAAGTTAAGTTATCATTAGGATAATCTGTCATTCAATTATCTCTCTAGAATTGGCTATTTGAATTTTACTATTTTTTAAAAAGGTATTTAATGCACGGTCTTGCTATGAAGTTCAGACTCATAGTGATCCTCCAGTCTGAGCTCCCAGCACTGGGATTGTAGACATGCACCACCACATCTGGTTTCAGGCCAGTAGGGTATGTGGTACCGGGGATCAAACACAGGCTCATGTGCTTGTCAGGCAGGCACTTACACCACTGCAGTATCTCCCCAGCCTGAACTTTGCTGTTTTAAATCAATGTTTACTTTCCTTGCTTCAAATAAAGTGGCCTACTTACATTTTCTTCATAGGCTTTTAATGATAAGTAAGTGAAATAATAAACCAAAAACTTAGAAGTAAATGAAGTCATATGAAATACTCCACATATGATACTCTTATCTCACTATAAGATGAAGAGTTATGTTTACTATAAAATTTAATATAAATGTAGGCTAAAAAGAACAGGTCAATGTTATTTTTATGTCACATTAATTTCAGTTGCTTATGAAATTCAAGTTCAGTTCATAAGAAGAAAGAATATTCTTTAAGACAAGCACTAAGTGATAATATAAACAGTGTCAGCTTTAGACTTAAAGAATAAGATCTTTGTGTTTTTCCTATCTACTTGCTGAGAAATTTCCAAAATAATTCATTTTGGCCATCTAATTTTATTTTCACATGATAACACTTAGTATACCTTGATTCTTATGTATTTTAATTGAATAATTAATCTTGTTGCTTAATTGATATGTATCTGTTTCATTGCAAATCAAACATGAGAAGTGTCATGTCACTGCTGCTGAAAAAATTAGTTATACAAAGCAGATGAACGCATGCACAACACCTGGCCAGAAGTGAGCATTTCCTATTTGTTTGTTCTCTAGTTCACTCCTAGGACACCATGAGAGTGAAATAGCTTTTGCAAGTTAAAAAACATGGCAGGAAATTGGTAATATGTACAATTAATAGTCATTTGCTACATTATAAAGCACTATTGAAATAGAAGTATATTTTATTTACTTTTGAGACTCTCAAATATTCCAGTATTAGATAGACCTCACTGTGATTGGAAACTTTTCAAAAATATACATGTTATAGATGCATTTTCCGTACAGATAAAATTTAAAAAATGATCAAAATAAAGTAAAATGACAACTGCTGTATCTGTGATTATAGATATACACTGACTCTGAAAACATGCATTATGTACAGTTAATTTCCCAAACAAACACTGGGTTAAATATTTCTCTCTAAACTGAACTTAAAGTATTCACAGTAAACATTGTGTTAAAATAAATTTGTGTCTTTTATTTCTTCTTTTTGTCCAATGAGTTTGTGAATAAGTATAATTTTTTAAAATAACTCATCTGAAGATTGCATGATATATAGCACATTAGACAGATTACTAGTTCAGAGAACACTTATAAACATAAAATCTTTAGTATCTTCTATGAAAAACATATCTTCTAGAAAAATTACAGTATATTAATAATAATCACAAAAACTATTTGCAAATGCTTCTTAAAACAGCATCAATTAAAGGAAAACAAAACTGACAAAATGAACATTTCACAAAAATGTATTGCAGTGTAGAAGAGAAAATTAATTATTCTTTTGAATCTTATTTAGCTACAATATTTTCAGCTTCAGAGGCTGTTCATAGGTTCAAAGATTGCATTGTCTCAACTAATTACTGGATTTCGTTGTATTGCCATTCATGACAGTACAGTATTCTCATAATTCAATCTAAGGTATAGGATAAGTTCTGTGGATGCTTCAATGTAAGTATGGCTTTCTCATTTGCATGTGTTCTTCAGGGAAACAAAAGCACATCCATTATTTAAAGCTATTCCTCACATTTCATTAAATCGAATTGAAAATGGTTGTAATTCTATAGCTGTATTTTATTTTTTCGGAAGCTAACTTCTAGAAAGCAATGATTTACGATTTTAAACATGAAAGTATATTTCTAGTATACTGCCACACTAGAGTTTAGAAGAACTGAGATGTAAACAAAAAGTAAAGTGGAAATCACTGGCACAGATCTAAAATCCAGTCTTATTAGGGGAAAAAAATATACATCTAATTTGAAAGTTGACATTACTTCCTCCACGACTTTTTTCAAGCTTTAGAGAAATAATTAAGTTTCATCATATGTTCTGCTTACTCATGCAGAATGTAAGGAAGACTATTTTTTAATGCAGCTGCCTAAATTCCATTTCACATGTTTGCCAGGTAATTCTCAGCTCAAGCCAACCTTGGGCTTGAGGGATTTCTTCTCCTCTGCGCTCAGGGAGACAATAGAGCATGATTCTGAATGCATAGCAGTTCATTCCAAGATCAATTCAATTGTACCAAAATTCTATAACCTCAGATTATTTAATCAACTCATTTCATAAGCACAAAAAAAGAAAACATGCAAAAGCAAACATCTCAATGCTACTTGATATTTAACATAATTAGTATAGTTTTCTAGTTTGTATTTCAAAGACTCATACTAAATCTATTCTTTAGCAAAGAAAAATTATATTCTGATTGCATGCTGGCATTAACATGTATCATATTTTATTAGAATATGTCTTCACTCTAAACTCTACATTGTGGAGAAGTATGTGAAAATAATTCCCTCAATCTCTTCATCATAAAAGCAATATTACTTAACTTGGGGAGAAGATCGAGGATCACACAGCAATATTGTGCTTTATGAAAGAATATATTTCACGTCATTATTTGCACCTTAATCTGTATATAGATATCTGTCTACAAGACTTGCTTCTTCAAAGAGTCTTTGTGACATATTTTCTAAGAAGAGACTGTTCAGGGTCCAATAAAGGTTCAATATTTCTGTATCAGTCATAAATCTCCCACATGAAATAGGTCTGAGCTCCAACCCAGACAAGTCTTTGCAGACTCCCTCTGCAGACAACATTTTCTTTCACAGGAGTTGTTTCTCTTCTCTTACAACACTGTTACAAAGTCAACTAAGTTTGTTCAGTGAGCTCACCATCAAACTACTCAACTAGCATCTCAAACGCCACTTCATGCTTCCTTTCTGACATCAGAATTGAAAATGTTTAGATTTCTAAGTTTGTGGATACTCACTCAGTGTTCTTAGCAAGGCTTGTGTCTAAAATCATCACACTCCTGTGAAATATCGAAACATATTTATCCTTTTCCAACAGTATGCTTCCTAACATCATTCTCCTTAAAATATCAGTTACCAAATTTATTACCTTCTCACACCAGGGAGGTATCTTTGACTTAAGCAATAGAAATAGTGTGAGAAAACAGAACTGCAGTTTGCTGACTGTGAACCTTATTCAGAGGCACAGTAATTATTGTACAGTCCTCTTTATTTTTTTTTTTTTTTGTCTTTTTGAGACAGGGTCTCGCTATGCAGTTGAAGCTGGCCTTGAGCTCACTTTTGTAGCCCAGGCTGGTCTCAAACTCGCACCAATCCTCCTGTCTCAGCCTCCCGAGTGCTGGGATTACAGGCGTGCGCCACCACGCCCGGCTGTACATTCCTCTTTAAAACCATATGTTAAGCAGATTATTTTCCAACCCATATCTCTGCTGAAGTTCTACTACTAGCAAACTAGAGTATCTACTGATCTTCTCATTAAGGTATATTAATAATAATTTCTTCACCTGCTTGTAAGACCACAAGTCAGTCAAAAGATACCTATCACATTGAGATTTTTTTCCTTAGAATATTTTTTCTATTTTTACACTTGTCATTCCATGATCTTTCCACAAGTCCTTAAATTCTTAAATTAATATAGTTACTCATACACTTAAGGTTTCAAAAAATAAAATTAACAAATTTATTTTCTTTGTATTTAAAAATATCATTATGACTACTAGGAGTTAAAATGTCCTCAAATTTAATAACTTTTAAAGCCTACAAAGATACAAAATAAAAATTAGAAGACCTTTACCCTTCTATACCAATTCCAGATACTCTTCAAAAGATAATCTGAGTTGATAAATACTATATCTTTCTATAGGAAAAATATTAAATACTTGCAGGCATACAATCACATATACATATTTATGTACAGGCAACTATACTATTTAAAGATTTTATGAAATAGTTCATTATTCTAATACACGTGTTTTCATATGTTGACATTTCTTAGAGATTTCATCTCAGCCATACAAATCTATTGTGTTCTTTTCCTTCAATTTTTGCATTTTCTACTTATTTATTTATTTATTTATTTGGTAACTGGGGATTGAACTTAAGATGTCGCACTTGCTAAGCAGGTGCTTATGCCTCTAAACTATATCCTCGCTCAATTTTAACAGATTTAGATAGTACATGTTTTCTTTGCATGGGCCTTGTGCCAAATGCTTTACATAATGTTAGTCACTTACTCTCCAAGGGCTGAGCTCTAAGTAAAAATTGCTCTCACATCCTCTTTCCCTTAGCGCCCACTCTGCGTGGGCTCATAATCAAATTTCCTACAGAGTGACTCTGAGCTCCTTACAGAACATAGCTTGTGAGTGTATGTTTGTCTTTGTTACATGTATAGGTGTATGATTATGTATAGGCTTGTAGATATATGAACATCCATGAATCTGTATCTTGAGTCAACCGTTATTGCTAAAACTGATAGATAAAAGAGACTTAAAACATATGTTTAAGGCTTCTTCGAAAAGCACCAATTTTAATGAGTTTGTTCCTGGTTGTATAATCTATTATAGATTTGCTAGCACTATATTTTCTTACCTGGAATTTAATTTGTCCATAAAATTTTGACTTGTATATTGCTTATACTGGAAGATTCATTTTAAAACTATAACCATTTTACTGGATTTCTTCACTATGAAAGGTTCTAGAAATTTTGCTTTATGGTCTTCCAATAATGTTAAAATATTTTTTTCTGCTTTCTAGTATCTGTACTCCTTTTTGTGTTCTCTTACAATTTCACTGACCAGTAATTCCAGGACAGGATTATTTAATAGTATCAGTGCCACATGGCCTTGGTTGGTTAACTTTAAAACACTTCCATTAGGGCCAGTGAGATAGCTCAGCAGACTAAGCGCCTCCTTAGGCAAATGAAGGGAACAGGGTTTGATCCTGGCACCACATGCCACATCAGTCCCTGGGCATGCTGAGCCTGCAGTCAAAACTGGGTGTGGTGACATGGGCCTGTAATCCCAGTGCTAGGGAGGCTGCAAACAGGGATATCACCAGGAGTCTGAGCTATGTAGTGAGACCCTGTACCAAATACGTAAATTTAAAATAAAATAAAACAGTTCCACTGAACTTCAGGACTCACACCAGCTCATTAGCTGTGCTGCTCACTTTGTGTGCTAATTTTCATTGTTTAGTGTGTGTTCTACTGAATTGGAACATAATTTAGAGATTTCATTTCAGTTCTTTGGGTTTTATCTGAAAAAGTTTGAGAGGTTTTGTTTGTGAACACAACTATGACTGGTAGCTTTTGCTGATTTAGTGTTTCATAAACCTTTAAATTTTATACTTTGTTATCTTTCACTCAAATTTAACTTTTTTTTTTTTTTTTTTCCAGAACCAGGTATTGAACTCAGGCCCTTGTGCTTCCAGGCAAATGCTTATTCTACTGAGCTATCTCCCCAGCCCCCTCAAATTTAACTTTTTTTTTTTTTTCATAATAACAACTCACACTTTTTGAGGAAAATATATTTAAAACCAGGCCTGGTGGCACATGTTTGTAGTCCCAGCACTTGCGAGGCTGAGGCAAGAGGATCGATGCAAGTTCAAGGCCAGCCTGGGCTACAAAAGTGAGCTCAAGACCAGCTTGAACTGCATAGCTAAATCTGTCTCAAAAAGAAAAAAACAACAAAAAAAAAGAACCCCCCCAAAATATATTTAAGATTTCACCTAAAACATTTTTATTCACATAAAGGTTATTAAAACTATGTCCCTCTAATTCCCTCTATTTCAAGGTTATATGGCTTTCAAACTTATGTCCAAAATATGTCCCACATAGTGTACTCCTATACTCACAAAACTCTTGAATGTCAACTTTCACCTTGAACGTGTATAATATGCTTGGATCATGATTTCTGATGTAAACTTACATCACTAGAGTAAAACTCTCTAGCCATTATCCATATCAACTGTAATCATAGATAACAAGTTTCCAGTAAAATTTGGGGATATAAACAGTAACCCAAACCTAAACCATATCTTGATTTCCCATCACCATAATTTCAGCTTCATTACTTTGGATATATGAGTAAAATGAAGATAGTTTGTAGTGTGGATCTTCAATGCCTGGCTTCCTCCATTCATATCACAACACTGAGTCAAATCTGACTGTGGGATGTAGCATTATTTGTTCTTTTTCTGTTACTTAGTATAGAATCATAGAATATCATAATTTATTTATATATTCTTCTGATGAGCATTTAATCATTCCCAAAATTTCATTTTTAAGCGCTTGTATTTCATAATAAGTTGTGGCATCTGATATTATAACTCCTCCAAATTTGTTTTCTAAAGATTACCTTCGTGATTCTTCAGACTCAGCACTTTTGAAACATTTTATATAATTTTTAATGCAAAAACTACACTAAGGCCTTGAATCCACTTGTGTTGAGCAATCAGTCAGTTTGTGAGGAATGGACATCTTTTCAGATTCAATCTCCCAAAGTACCAACATGTGTGCTTTTTGATTTATATGATTGCTTTCAATTTCTTCCAGTGACTTACAGTTTTCTGTATAGAGCACTCACACATTTTTAGATATTTTTGATTGCTCACCTAATACTTCACAAAGTTGCTATTTTATTTATCTTGCTGCTCATGCTGCTTGTATAGAGAACCACAGGTGGTTTTTATTAATGTTCTTTTTAGGACAACTTCAGATGAGTAGACAGTGTAAAAAAGTTTCCATAAATCCTGTACACACTTTTCTCTGTTATTCATATATACCTTAGTGTAGTATATTTATTATAATTAAAAAGCACTATTGGTAAAAAAAAAATTATAAAGTTCACATTTTATTCAAAGTTGCATCATTTTTTTAAGAGTTTCATAGTTTTACTTAATGTCCCTTTTCCATCCCAGATCCTATCTGGCACACAAGGTGACCTGTGAATACCTTCAGTTTTTCTTGGCTGTGGTGTTTTTTCAGACTTATCTTGCTTTGAAGAACTTCAGATCTCCGAGATATACTGAGCAGGCTTACTATAGAACATTGTCACTATTGGTCAGCTCTCTGTGGCTAGACCCAACTATCTGGCTATACAACTTGAAGGAGAAAATGGTTACTTCATCCTTTGGTTTCATGGGTTTCAATCCATACTTAGCTGATCCAAGGCAGAAATACGAGGCTGGAAGGTTGTGGTGAGAAGAAGCTGCTTAGCTCAGGCATCTGAAATACGGAAAGCAGGAGAAAGACAGAGGCAGGGGCCAAGTGCTACCCACCTATGGTCCTCAAAGTTACACCCCAGGGCCAGGACAGACACAGCCAGAAGGGCATGTGGTTGTCCTCTCCATCTCCCTAGTCAATGAAGTCAACAATCAAGATTAACCGTCATGTCCTCTGCCAGAATTTACCTGATCTTTTTCTCATGTGTAGAAAGATGGGATGGGAGGGGAAGGATCCCAGAGATAAAGTGTTACTCTTTCACTCTCTCTTCTCTAAGAAAAGACAGCAACAACATTTGAGGCTCTTGACATGGACCTTGATCATTAGGCTGAAATAGAGTTGACATATTATTTTTCCACTGTACTGTTGGTCTTCTTTTTTTTTTTTTTTTTTTTTTTTTTGGTACCAGGGATTGAACTCAGGACCTTGCACTTGCCAGGTGAGCACTT
The DNA here is from genome assembly GCA_004027025.1 of Myocastor coypus. Taxonomy (NCBI): domain Eukaryota; kingdom Metazoa; phylum Chordata; class Mammalia; order Rodentia; family Myocastoridae; genus Myocastor; species Myocastor coypus. Next base: position 43,622 of record PVJA010004733.1, on the reverse strand, counting down.
ATTCCACTGAGCTATCTCCCTGGCCCCTGTAATGATGGTCATAATATACATTTCTGCTCTGTACTCCTTGAAGAGAAATCACTACATCTATCCCACACTTGAGAGAGTTGAAATATATTTGTGCTGTCTATTTTGGAGTGAGAGATCAATATAATTCATTTGGATTTAAAAAACTGAAATGTTTCATGGTAGATTTGTCCATAAATGATTTTTGTGCAGAGAATTTTGTATCCAGGAAACTTGTTATATGTAAAACATTTTTATATGTTTTATGTTTTCAGCCATTGCCTCTGGAAATTGAGATCATTTTCATTACTTTGGGACTTGTACATGTAATTCACCTCTTTTTCGGCCTTTGTTAGTATTCACAGTGAGGGCAAACACAAGTAGAGATGTAATTATCTTTGCATCATTCCCATTGTCATGAATAGCTTTCCATGTTTTATCATTTAAATGTTAATTATGAAATTTGAGATAGATTTATTTTATGTGAGTAAAACAGTTTCTATGCCCAAGTTTGTAACAATTTTTAAAATCAATAATGGATATCAATGTGAATAAATACAAATGTGTTTTCTGTATCTGCTTACATAATTAAATATATTTTCTTCTTTTTCTTTATGAGATAGACTGCATTGGTTTTCTAACTCAAGCCAACCTTTCCATTTGGAAGAAGCTCAATTTATCTTATGTGTTATGTATTTTATATATTAGGTTCAATTTTCTAATATTTTGTTAGGAATTTTCATTTTATGGTTATAAAAGAGATCTTCCTTTCTTGCAACCATCCTGCAAAATCTTGACAACATTACTAAGTGGAAATGGAAAATATTCCTTTCTTTCCCCCTTCTCTGGAAAAATTTAAATGAGCAATATTTGTTTTATGTGCTTAGCACTCACCATTGAAGGCAGATAGACATCAAGTTTTCATTGTCACATGGATGTAAATTTGAAATCCAAACGTTTAAGATAGTAATACTAATAATTTCTGCTTTCTATTTTATTTGGGAGATTTTGCCTCGTGGAACCTGTTCATTCATATTAGTAGTATAAACGTTTCATAATATTAGTCCACATGCTAATGACTTTTTGCCCCTATTGAGCCACGCGTTCATTTATACACAGCTAATTTGTGCAGCATCCTAGGCACCGTCTCATGCCGGAGACACAACACGTAGCATCTGCAGCTTAAAGGAGGAGTTTTACTTGGCTCATGTTTTGGTCATTTCTGTCCTTGCATACGCTGCTCAGCCCAGGTGGGAGCAGATGGCAGAATGGTAGGGTAGAGAAAAGCCACACCTCCCCTCAACCAGAAAGCCAAGAGTGGGTCAGAAGCACCATAAGAAACACAGCCTTCTGGGCCGTTCCTCAGTGACCCATTCTCCCACCAGGCCGCTCTTCCCCGCAGCGCCTAAGGACCTGCGAAAACATCCAGGTATATGGCCTAGGTCTGTAAGACTCCCTAAACCTCTCCTATGCTCTGAAGCAGGGCTTTGGGAAGGCAATGAATCCTGGGCAAGCTACACACCCCAGTGAGATGGCCCAGCAGTCGGCTCAGCAGCTGTACGTACACACAGTCAGGAGGAGGGGTCTACCCAGAGGCAGGTCTCTGGGTCCAGGCTGAAAGGTGGACCACCAGCCCTCCTTTTGGTCTCTGTTTCTGCCTGCCCTGTTCTCTGTGTGCCCCTCTGCTATTTCTGTTCTGTTGGCTGACAAGTGGGACTGAAATCTCTGAAACCTGGGAGCCCAAGGATGCATCTCCAACTTTAAAGGAGGGTTTGGGTCATTTTGTCCCAGCAGTGAGAAAATGACTGAGGTACATATAGCTTCTTTTTTAATCATGTCATCAGGCTTGTAGGGGCCTCCCAATATTACCAGCATTTTCAAAGAACCAAATGTTAAATTATTTTAATTTTCCTACTATATTTGTTTTGTTTCCTATGTTAATTTTTCTTCCTGGTAGGAATTTAATTTACTTTTCCCATGGAATGGATCCTCAAGATATTCATTTCAATGGTTATTCTTTTCTAATATGTACAGAGGAATATAAGTTTGTTTCTGAGCATTTTTGTTGGCATCTCACTTTTGATATATAATATCTTTATGATCATTCAATTCAAGTTATTCTCTAATTTCTATGGTAATTTCTTTTACTCTTTTTAATCAATGATTTGTGTAGAAGCACATATTTAATATGTGGTCTTCTGAGATTGTCTTTTCAATACTGATTTCAGTTCATGGTCAGAAAGACAGTCAAGGTGATATACAGGGCTGCAATCCCAGAATTGGGGAGGCAGAGGTGGAAACATCCCTATAAGTACAGGGCAAGACTAAGCACATACTGAGCTCAAAACCAGCCTCAACTACATAGTAAGACCTGATCTAAGGGCCAGCCAAATAGCTCAGCAGATTAAAGCAGCTGCAAGCAGGCACAGGGACCAGGGGTTCTATCCCTGGGCTTGCTGTGCCTTCCGTGTCCCCAGGATGCTCTGAGACAGCAATTGAGACTGGTCAAGGTGGCCCATGCCTGTAATCCAAGATCGTGAGAGGCTGTAAACAGGCCGATCACTATAAGCCTGTGAGACACTGAACACCCTGTAGACCCTCCCCCCACCCCCCAAAAAAAGATCTGGTCTCAAAAAGAAAGAAAAGTTCTGTGAGATTTTAACACTTTGAAATTTAAAAGAGTAAATGAAACTTTTTCTTATGGTCTCATTTGTGGTGGATATCTGTAAATGTTTCATATTCATTTGAAAACAATATTCAGTAATTTATAAAGGCATGTAATGTCTTTAAGTGGCAGTAAAATCAACCTTGTTACTCATATTATTAAAATTGTCTATAACCTCATTAATTTTTCTTGTTCTAATATTTACTTTGACAGATGGAGTAAACTATCCTTCTTTTTCATCAGTTTTACTTATATAAGTTCATTATCATTGTTTTAAAAACTGTGTCTGATAATACCAACATCTTTCTTTTATATTCTAATCCGTGTTATTTACAGATTATGTGAATGAACAGCCTTAAATTTTGCCCTTAGTTAGGTTTAACCCGTAGTGCGAGGTTACAGTGGCTGACTGGTATCTTCTTTATGCGGTGTTCTAATAATACTTTGCTGCCTTCATCTCAGGAATTTTTGAGTGGTAACTTTCCTATATGATTTATTTTCCTTTGACATTTTTGTGCATACTTTCATAAATAGAATTTTAGTCAAATTCTACCCAAACTGATAATTTCAAAGTAACATTTGTTCCTAGTGCCTGGAGCACATAAGCTAAAGCTTCTCAATGGGCCTTCCACGCAGCCCCTGGAAAATTCTGAGAAAACAGAGATGTAAGGCCGATAAGAGGTAGACTACCTAGAAAGTTATTATAAAAATCAGACAGGAGAACATGTTTGAATAAAGTCGTAGAAATATATTTATTAAAAAGTATTACATTTGAGATAAAAGAAAAGGGAAAAACAAACAAACAAACAAACCCAAACATCTTGCAGAAGAACTTCAGAGCTTTTGATCTGCACAGCTAGAAAAACAGAGGAGCCATGCACGAAATTGAGAGGCAGGAACTCCCCGGAGAAAATCAACATGTTTTTTGAAAAGTTTAATTTACAGTAGTTAAACAGAGGAGTAGAGAAATATGAATCGAGTTCAAAAAAGTCAGTTCAAGAATCTTCCATAGAAAGGTAATATTTGATATGCAGAGACCGTAACTATCAAGGGTATTTTATACATCGAGCACAAGAAAGAGAACAGTCCTGGGGCAAAGAGGTTGACAAGATTGGGAAACGGGGATGTCTCGCCACGGGCCCAGAAAATCATAAATCAGTGAGTAAAAGACATGTATCAAGAAGATTTTGAGATGCTAAGTAACGAAAGTTCTTCAAGGTGAAGGGAATGACGAGTCCTCCCAAATGCTTCTTAGAAAGCAACTGGGATGTGGCGGAGGAAGTGAGCAGGAAATAAGTCCTTGTTGACTCTGACAAGAATATGCTCGTGGGACTGTTCTATGACAGAATAAAAGAAATGGAAATAGGGACTGTAAGTGGGGGTAAAACTTTTGAAAAATTCTCATAAATTATGAAGAATTTGAAAAGGAATAAAACAGAACAAAAGTAAGCAGTAGCTGAATAGAAATCTGGGACGTAAAAAAGGAGGGATTACTGTAAGGGACATAGAACTGGTAAACTCTTAAGGAAAAGGCTGAGAGACACAGGAGAAAGAGGGGCAAATGAGAGGGGGAGGGACAGAGGGAGGGACTGTGGGAGCAGCGTCTCCGGCAAAAATGCGAAGCATTCACTGCCGGACATGTGAGAATCTAGTATACGAGATGTCAGGAACAATTGTGAAAAGTTTCCAGTGCTTTCTTCTGCTCTTATTTAATTTTTTAACATATATTTAGCATGGGATCTATAGGGTGTCACTGCACAAATTAGACTTATAGTGATTCTCCTGTTTTCAGCCCAGTCTCATTCAGGTCTTAGCCTGCCCTGGGAGGCAGGGCTGGCACAGTACGCTGAGGTATTGAACCCAGCTTTCTGTACCCACCTAAGCAGGAGCTTAAGTCTACTGAGCTCTCTGGCTGGTCGGTCCTTCTGCCCTTATTTGAAACAAAAGCCAAGTTTACTAGCTGAGAGTAAAAAAAGGAATAAGAGTTGAAGTTTTGTGGATAAAATATACATATATATATACATATTATACATACGTATATACATATATGTTATATATGTATGTGTATATATATATCACAGGCATCTACTACTAAGATCAACAAACTTCTTGGGATACAGGCCATAGATATTTCAGGCTTTCTGGTGGACAGTCTCTAATGCAATAAAATTCTCTCTGAAGTTCTCCATCTCTTTAAAAATTATCTTTTATTTGTTTGTTTGGTAAAGGGTCTTGTTATGCAGTTCAGACTCATAGAGATCTCCCTGTTTCAGCCTCCCTGGGGCTGAGACTAAAGGTGTATACCACCATGTCCGGTTCCATGCTGGCATATCATTTGGTACCATTTATTGACTTCAGGGCCTTGAAGTTGCCAGGAAATTTCGCAGACTGCTGTACTATCTCCCTAGTCCCTCCATCTTTCTTTGCCCTCATCAAAATTATCTACGAAATTGATACTTCTACCAAGGAAGTCCTTTCAGGGCAATCAAGGTTGCTTTCTAGCTCACTCCTCAAAACCCTTCCAGCCTCCACTCCTTAAACAGTTTCAAAGTTACTTCCACATTTTTAGCTATTTGTTATATTAGCATCCTGCTTCCTGATACTCAGTTCCACATAAGGCTATTCAAGATGGTGAAACAAAATACCATATTTTAGTGGTTTAAACAATAGAAATTATTTCAATACAACCCAAAATATTCTAGAAAATGGAAACAAGTACTAAATGAGGGTTGTAGAAAGAGACAATAATCACAGGTCTTGATGCTTCTTGTGTGTGCAAAGGGGCATGAAGTTAAGAAGGCTGAGGTGCACCAGGCATAGTGGAATGATAGGAAAGAAAAGGGAACTAGGAGGTAAATCATGTAGATTTCTGTGATAGCTTACCTATGCCTATGGGTATTTTGCTAAATTAATCCTAATCCAAGTTATTTAGAGCTATCTTAGCATGACTATAGACCTAGAATCAGTATGGCTTGGATTGAAGTGTTAGTCTCATATTCTCTTCAAAGACTTTCCGTGTGCTGTGCAAGGCTCTGCCTGTTCTGGGAATGCTCAAATGGTAAAAGTTTCATTTCTAACTTTCGCCAAGGGTTGGCTTATCTAACATGTTGTGGTTTGTTTTTTGTTTTTTTTTTTGGGGGGGGGGTGGGGGGGTGATTTTGTTGTTGTTATTGTTGTTGTTGTTGTTTTCTATTTGCCAATGGAAGTAGTGAGTTGTTCCTTTGGGAACAAAGGCAGAGGTAGAAGGGTGTTGTATCATGAGAGCATTTGATTAAATTCAACCTGTCTTTCCAAGATAAAGCAGAACTGTGCCTTTCCTCACTTTTCTGCTGCAACTGCTGTGGAAATCAATGGGGAGATTCCTTCAAAAACTAGGATTAGAGGCTGGAGATATAACTCAACAGAATAACTGTTGCCTGTCTGGCAGGTGCCTGTCCGGCAAGTGCAAAGTCCTGAGTTCGACTCCCAGCACTGCATGTCATGCTGACCCTGAAACCCTGGGCATGGTGTCTCACATCTATTAGCCCAGCACTAAGGAAGGTTTAGGCAGGAAGATCACTATAAAGCTGAACTAAATAGCAAGATCTTATATCAAACAAATAAAAAATTTAGATTTAAGAAAAACCCTAGAATTAGAGGTCTAATTCAACCCAAATATTCCCCTTCTAAGTAACTTCCCAGAAGAATTAAAATAATCATATCACAATCATATGTGTACCTTTGTTTATAGAAGTACATTTTGTAATAGTTATATCTTGGAAAGAAACCAAATGCCTATCAACAGAGAAATTTATAAAAAAAAGATGTGTTGAGACTGGGCATGGTGGCATGTGTCTGCAATCCCAGTGCTTGGGAGACTGAAAATAGGAGGATCTCTATGAGTCTGATCTGTGCAGTGAGACATTGTGGATGCTGTATATATTTAAAAAGATTTGAGTTTTTTCAATATAATAGAGTGCTATTCATCCACAAAGAAGGGTAAACTCGAGACTTTTGTAGGTAAATGGATGCAACTTGAGACTATAGTAATTGAGATAAATCAGGCACAAATATGTAAGCATTGCATTGTCTCACTAATGTGAGAATCTGAAAAGATAAATATGATCTATATATAGATGCTTTATTATCCTGTGTGTGTATATATATTTTTTTTCAATAGTTTCTTCCCAATTCGCATATATATAGTGAATTGTGAAGAAACTATTGAAAATATATACATATATACACACAGGATAATTAAGATCGTTGTACAGTTAGTTTCTCTTAGTGCATTGAAAAGAATGATCTATAATAATATTGTCTGGGTATTATTTTATTCCTATATTTTGTACCCTGAGTAAATAATATAAAAATAGTAAATAATGCACAATGTATTAATTATTTGTACTCTATTAGGCTGATTTGAATCTGTTTTGTTTTATTTCTACCTTTCTTTTTCTTCTCTTCAAAACAAAATACAAAGAATTATAGATCTAAATAGACCAAAATTTCAGGTAATACTTCCATGATTTTGGTGGCCACATACAAAACCTAAAGAATGAGACCATCAAAATGCCCACTACTGTACTCAAACTCCAAAAACTTTCATTATTATTATGACAAGACTAAAACAAGAAATCTGATAGCATAACACAATTCCTTCTGGTTAAAATCACCTCTTGATTTATTTTATATTTTTCCCCCAATAAGGCTACATCAGAGTCAGTGTTGCCTGTGAGATTAATAAGTTTATAAGTGTTCGACAAATATCTAATTCTTCTATTAAGATATCTTGCATATGTTATTAAAGTTATTGATATTTATACCACACAACTGAATGTAATGACAATTATTCATAAACTGTTTAAGGTGCCATTCCCAGGAGTGAACCACGTGAATGCCCTAATTTTTTTTTTATTTTTTCTGTATCAACACAGTTCCAACGTGGCTTCCAATGACAGTAACTTAATGGCTGACCTGGCAAAAAGACAGCAGCTAGAGCCTCCAGAGGAGTGAGACTCACAGTCACTTTAGTGAGACTAAAATGCTGCCTTTGCATCTCAGAGTGGTTTTGCAGTTTCTATTCATCTAAGCCCAGCAGTATGTCTGTGGCCAATTCAACTATTTTCTATTTTTACACCCAATCTGCAACCTTTTAACAAACTGCATGGGTTTTTTTCTGGCAGGAAAGCAACAATTTAACCTGCTAATGGCTTACTTTACACCTGTGCACTAATGACCATTATCAAAGTTTCTTCTGTAGCTTAAATAATAATCATTGCAATCTTCAACAAGTCTTAAGCATGTCTAGAGTCTCCCTGGAGAATACAAGCTAAACAGAGAGAACTTTGGTTGTCTAGATATTTGTTTTCCACATATCCAGTGTAACACTGGTTGATCTTGTAGAATGAGTTCCTTGCAATATTATTCCATAAAATAGGTATCCTCTGATATCAGCACAGTGTTTACCAGCCCACTACCAACAGACCCTAAAGTCAAAGTTCAGTAAGAAAGTGCTAGATGTGGCCAGGCACAGTAGCTACTTTCTTACCCCTGAGGCACTGCACCTGGCATTCACAGTTCAAAGGAAGAAAGATTGATTTTGTCTCAGTTTGTAGAGGTTTGAGTTCACAATCGGATGACTCTGAGGCAGGGCAGCTTGGAAGAGGGAAGAGGAGAGGAGAAGGGGCTCACTGTAGAAAGAGATAAGGGCTGGAGAAGGAGAGAGCTGTACTCCAAGCCACATCCCCAGTGAAGTAGCTCCTCTAAGGAGGTTCCACCTTCCAATATTGTACCCAGGTGTAAACAAATGAGGAGATTAACCAGTGACAAGTCTCACACACACATAACCTAGGCAGCACCTCCAAGGCCCCACCTATGAGTTCACAAGGCTTGGATGCATTAAGAATAAGCCATACTGTTCTGCCCCTGGCCCCCAAAGACTCACGTGCATTCCTTCATGCAAAATGCATTTAGTCCATCTCTAAACACTTGCCAAAATCTCCCAAATTTCAGCAGTACTGAAAAGGTCATATCCAAAGATTTCTCTGAGATTTAAGGTAAACCCTTAGCTGGGAGCTCCTGTAAAAATGGAAATAAAGTTAGATATTTCCAACATAATAGCTGTATCACTCAGCATCTTATGGAACAAAAAGATATAACATAAGATACACAAATGTATAAGAAAGTACAAGATTGGCTTATAATGGTCACCAACAGAATTGGATGAGGAAGCAGACAGGGGTGTCTGGAGCTGGCTATAGTGCTCCATGAAAGTCAATGTCAGTAGGCTGATGGGTATATGTTCAACAGCTGAAGGGTCTATGGATGGAAGGCTGAAGGACCCACATCAGAAGGTGAAGTCTTTTTTAAAAGCCAGGAGACATCTAAGCTGTGTCAAAGATGAGCTCCTACAAACAGAAGCCAGCCACTACTTTCCTGTGTCCCCGTAGCATAATCCAGATGGTGAACTGCCTTTCTACTGCCCCAAAGTGGGTTCTCCACACTCCAAGTTCACGATTGTGGAGCTGATTTAGTTAAGCTTCTGCACTTCTCAAGTTGACACAGTTAATCAACCATTCCAATGGCACAGGATAAGTATTTCCATTCCAAAAGGTAGAAAGAGGACAATAGCAAGGAATGGGACAAAGCAAGACCAAGCTCCAGCCAAACACTGATGGTGTAGTCCAGTATTCATCACCCTGTGCAGTCAATATCATTAGTCAATTAGCACTGAACTCATGGAAAAGTCATGACCAAATGTAACTTAACATAGCATGTATATTCTCCATAGGCACGTCACAGATTCTTTACATACAAAAACCCTGGACAGTGTTTGAAGACTATGCGTGGAGACCATTTTAAACAATAAAATTACAAAAGAAAACAGAAAAATGCAAAAAAAAAAAAAAAACATGGCCTGAATCAGACCGCCCAAAGGATGCTTGTTCACAGTTTGTCAGCTGACACAAGTTGCAGGAGTATTACATTGTTTGACCTTAGCTAGGTACAAGCATATTAAATAACTCAAGATTTTAGTGTCCTAGGTATATCTATTGATGGCTACATACACTCTGTTTGAAATATGAAATATTAATTCATTAATATGAAAGATTTCTGTTTGCAAAGGTAAATTTTCAAATGTCAAATCCATGAATACTGAGGATCAGCTGTCTGACTGCAGTCTCGTACAGTCTCTAAGAAGCAGACATCCAAGAGTGACTTGACTAAATTTTACTTTTTCCTCCTTCCCTAATCCATTTGAATGAGACTGCTTTTACATATATTTATTGCTTTGCCTCTTTTAAAATAACACTTAGTGGACTGTCACAAAATAGCACAGTGACATCTCTTTTTCATCATTCATGAGTAATGGATGAAATTTGAGACCTAAATATTAGGAGTAAGTCAGACACACAAGTTTAAATATTGCATTTATTTCCCTTATGTAAAAAAACATATATATGGCTGTGATTGTGCATACCTGTAATCCCAGCACTAGGGAGCCTGAAGCAATAGGATCACTGAAAGTTTGAGATCTGCCTGAACTGTATAGCAAGACACTGTCTCAACGCCCTTAAAAGAAATTATATGATAGATAGATGATGATGTTGATAGATGACAGATAGATAGGGAGAGAGAAAGAGAGAGAGAGAGAGAGAGAGAGAGAGAGAGAGAGAGGTGTTTTCAAATGGGTGAGGGAAAAGTAATAGCGGAAGTGGGAGGGAATAGGAGACGGAACTAGAAAAAAGGAAAGAATTGAAAGAGAAAAAGTGATCAAAAGAGAGCTTTATTAAGCAGGACCAAGAGTTATAAGAAGAGAGAAAAACAAAGGGTAGTTGATGGAAGAGAAAAGAAGAGAATAAAATAGGTACATCTGTTATATACATGTGCCAATGTCACATAATGGCAACCACTGTGTACTTCAAACATTCCAATAAAAATAAAATAGGAGAATACCTACAGACTGAGAATGAAGGGAAGGGAAAAGATATTCCAGCAAGTAATAACTAAAGAAAACAATGGAAGCTGTGCTAATATCAGATAAAATAGAGTTTACATAAAAAACTATTTTAAAAAAACAAATTCCTCATATAACAATGAAGTTAAATCAGGATTTGTCAATCAACAATAACTGTTGGAGAGACTGTGGGGAAAAAGGAATACTTCTGCACTTCTGATGGGAATATAGACTGGTGAAACCATTATGGAAATCAGTGTGGAGACTCCTCAAAAAGCTAGAATTAGAAATCCCATTCAATCTAGCTATTCTCCTTCTGGGAATTTTCCAAAAGAACTGAAAACATCATATCATAATGATATATGGACAATTATATTGATAGGAGCATAATTTATGATAGCAAAATTTTGGAAGCAACCAAAATGTCCATCACCTGAATGGACAAAAAGTATGTGGTATTTTATACAATAGAGTATTTATTACTCAGCTATAAAGAAAAACAAGCTAGAAGCCTTCATAGGTAACTGGATGCAACTTGAGCCTATACTCATAAATGAAATAAACCAGACTCACAAATGTAAATAGTGTATTGTCCCCCTAGGGTAAGAACTCAGAAGAAGAAATAACAAAGGAAAGGTATAACAGACACAGTTAAATGTAAAGAAACAGAACTTAAAAATTAAACAATGAAGAGAAAGAAGAAAAGACAGGAAATAAGGTGTAGCAAACCCTATATAAAAAATGGTCATGGAAATTGTCCTAAGAATTTCCATCAATTGTTTTAAAAATATCAGTTAACAGGTAGAATTCTCACCTTGACTAACCCTCTATGCTGATATCTCTGAACTCAGCAGCTACACTGAGAACAGCAACATGTAATACTAAAACCATGCTTGAAACATCTGTCATAACATAAAATAAAACCCAGGAAAATAGTGCAGTGACAGGAACAAATGAATACTTTTCAGGCAAGCAAGTCAAATAGCAAAACTATGCTGTGTGCAAGACACATTTTTAATCCAAAAATAAATTTATAGACTACAAATCAAAGCACACTTCTCAGAAGAAGTACAAGTAACTTATATGCTCATGGAAAAATGTTCAACATCTCTGGACATCAGGAAATTGCAATTTAGAACTCTTCAACTCCATCTTATTCCAGGAAAGATGGCTATCATTAAGAAATAATAACGCCGGGCGTGGTGGCGCACGCCTGTAATCCCAGCACTCGGGAGGCTGAGGCAGGAGAATTGGTGCGAGTTCGAGACCAGCCAGGGCTACAAAAGTGAGCTCAAGGCCAGCCTGAACTGCACAGTAAGACCCTGTCTCAAAAAAGACAAAAAAAAAAAAGAAATAATAACAAGTTCTGGCAAAAGTGTAGCAGGAAAGAAAATGTTCTACACTGGAGGTAGTAATATAAACTACTACTATCACTATGGAAAGCAATATAGAGATTCCTAAAAAAAGAAAGTGAAAATAGAAATTCCATCTGACCCAGCAATTTCTTTAGAAATCTTCCACAAAGAATTCAAGGTATCATATGATGATGATACATGGATTACTATATTTACAGAAGCACAATTCTTAGAAGCAGCTTATACATCTATCAATAGATGAAGGGACAATAAAAATGTACAGATACATAATAAAGTACTGCTCTACCATAAATAATAATAAATTTGAGTCATTGCTGGAAAAATAGATGCACCAAGAGAAAATGATGTTCAGTAAAATAAATCAGACACCCAATCTTAAATATTGGTTGATTGCTCTTATATGAGAAATTCACAGTAAAAAAGAATTAAACTGTAAAGTAAGAGATAGATCATAGGAAACAGGGAAATAGAAATTTTATTAAAAGTGAGGAGACCAAGACATGGAAGGAATGGGAGAAAAGTAGAGAGAGAAGGGAAAAGACGAAGAGGGTAATTGAAATATGCATTATGTGCATGTGCTGATCGCATACAAGGAGTGTAATTATTGTGTGCTGCAAATATGTACTAATAAAGATAATTTTTAAATGCTCAGTAACATCAATGAACATCAGAAATTGAAAATTAACTCACAGCACAATATTATCTCATACCTGTTAGAATAATTCTTACTAAAAAGATAGGAGGTGACATATTGACAATGATAGATATACAGCTACATTCTCAGTTCAGTGAGAAGAAAAATTTGTACTAATATTGTTTTGACTAAATATTATGTCTACATCTTGTTCTCTGAATAACTACTATGTAGACAACAACAACGCAATGTATTAATTATTGTAACTGTCCCACTAACATGTTTTGAAACTATTTCATTGTTATTTTATCTTTTTTCTCATTAAAATGAATAAATTTTATAGTAACTAAACTTTAGTCCTTTTTATTGAAGAATGTAATTCTAATAGAAATAATACATCACATATTTCAAAATTTTCTGAAAATTTCTAAATAATTTCACCACAGCAATTAGTATGTGAGGTGATGGATTTTTAATTAGACAACTTTAATAAAATCAAAGAGTTGCACTTTTACTCCATAATGTACGATTTTATTCTATACAAATAAAAATCAAAGTATAGAAAGAGATAAAAAATGTAAAATGACACATTAGTACAATAAAGCAGAAACTCATATGACTATCTCAAAAATACAGAACAAACATTTGGTAAAATTCAACAGTCATGTATGATTTTAAAAATAAAAGCACACTTTCCCAACTCAATAAAAATAGTTGGTAGTAGATCTAAATTTATATGTAATAATTCATAATTTATGGTGAAATAGTATGTCTTTCTTCTAAGATAGGAAACATACAGATGATGATGATGGAGTATGTGTGTGTGTGTGTGTGTGTGTGTGTGTGTGTGAAGCTAGGGATGGAGCTGGAACCTTGGGCTTCAGACAAAGCATACCAGCTCTGAACTGCTGACCTACATGTCTGGCCACCTAATTCTTTTCACTTTATCCAGCATTGTACCAAATATTCTAGCCAAAGTAATGAAAAAATGTATAGCAATAAATAAACCACATTGAGCTGCAAAATAAATAAAATTGTTATTATTTGAAACTGATACAATTTTTATTTAGAACAAACAAAAAATAACAAATATTGATAAATGAATTGACCAGAACTACAGGATATAATATCAGCATAGAAAACTTAACTGCATTTACATTTTCTATTAATACTAAAAATTATTTTTGTGTGGTGACACACAACTATATTCCCTCACTCAAGAGGTTGAAGCAAGAAGATTGCCACTAGCAAACAGAATGCAGCAAACCATCAAAATTATTATATATCACAACCAAGTAGGATTCATTCCAGGAATGCAGGGATAGTTCAACATACTCAAATCCATAAATGTGTTACACTGCATCAATAGAACCAAGAACAAAAAATCACATGATTATCTCAATAAATGTAGTCCAACATTCATTCATGATAAAAACCTTACAGAGACTTGGAATCAGTGGTCTATACCTCAACCTGATAAAAGTCACCTATGAGAAACCAATGGCCAACAACATAATAAATGGCCAAAAACTGAAGACCTTCACTTTAAAATCAAGAGCAAGACAAGGATGCCCACTGTCTCCACTGCTATTTAATATAGTGTTGGAAACATTAGCCAGAGCAATTAGACATGAGAGAGAAATAAAAGGAATAAGAATTGAGGAAAAAGTAAAGTTATTATTTGATAAGGATAATCAAATATCACTGATACTCTACATAGAGGACCCAAGAAAACTAAATCAAGAATCTTGGACATTTTATCACAAAATTCAGCAACATAGTAGGGTACAAAGTCAACCCCCAAGCATCAGTAGTATTTTGGTACACAAAGAATGAACACACTGAGAGAGAAATTAGGGAAACCATACCTTTCACAATAACCACCTCAAAATGAAATACTTAGGAATCAATCTGATAAAAGACATAAATTATGTTTACAGTAAAATTACAATACTCTATAAAAAAATTGAAAATGATTTGAGAAAATGGAAAAATATTTCATGCTTCTGGATAGGAAAAACTATGACAATGAAAATGGCAACACTCTTAAAATTGTTATACAGGTTCAATACAATCCCAATTAAAATATTATTAACATACCTCACAGAGCTAGAGAAAACTTTCCTCAAATTCTTTTGGAACTAGAATAGACACAGAATGTCAACAGCAATCCAGGGAAGCAAAGAAAAGGCAGGAGTTATCACAGTACCTGACCTGAAACTATATAACAAGCTACTGTAGTAAAAATCTACATGATACTGGCAAAGAGACAGAACTGAGGATCAATGGAAGAGATTAGAAGATGCAAATACAACTGCAACACACTCAGCCACCTTATCGTTCATAAAGGGACCAAGCAGGATCACTGGAAGAAAAATAGCCTCTTTAATAAATGGTGCTGGAAAAAACAGCCTTCCACTTGCTGAAGGCTAAAACTAGACCAATGCTTATTACCATGCACAAAGCTACAGTCAACATGGATCAAAGATTTAAATTTTAAAAGATAAATACTAATTTTTCTGAAGGAAAATGTAGGTAGAAGTTTTAAAGATACAGGGGTAGACAGAGAGTTCATAAACAAAACCCAAACTGCATAAGAAATACTTCAAAGAATCAAGAACTGGGATTTTTATCTTATCTGTTTGGAAAATTACTGGGTGTGCTGGGGTTTTCACATCAGTTTTACTTATATTGGTCCAAACCAGGAAATGACCTATCTTATATGGGATAATTTCACATGAAAGAGTACTACTTAGCAGTGCAAATAATGAATAATATTTCAAATAGACTTTTAAAATGTTGCCATAATAAAAGTATAGCCACAAAACACGTTTAGTATGCTTCAATTTATGTGCAACTGGAGATTTCACAAAACTAAGCCATCATAATTGAAGTCATAAAATCATTGCCTTGCAACAGTGTGAAATTAACTGGAAGGGAATATAGAGGAATTCTCTAAATATGCACATATGTGAAATTTTCCCCTGTATTATTCTCATTATAATAACACCAATGCATACAATCGCCAAAACACATCAAACTGAGCACTTAAGATTTGTAGATTTTAGTACATACCTATTCCAAACTCATGAAAACAATGAGAATTCATATTCATCCCAAACCTAATTTTACTATCGTTGGGGAGGAAGAAGAAGAGGAAAAAGAAGAAGAGGAAGGAGAAGGAGAAGGAGAAGGGGAAGAAGAAGAAGAAGAAGAAGAAGAAGAAGAAGAAGAAGAAGAAGAAGAAGAAGAAGAAGAAGAAGAAGAAGAAGAAGAAGAAGAAGAAGAAGAAGAAGAAGAAGAAGAAGAAGAAGAAGAAGAAGAAAGAGAAGATGAGGAGGAGGAAGAAAGAGAAGATGAGGAGGAGAAGGAAGGGGAAGAAGAAGGAGAGGAGAAGGAGGAGGATGAGGAGGAGGAAGAGAAGGAGGAGAGGAAGAGGAAGAACAGGAGGAGGAATAGACAAAAACTTGAGGATTATCTTTTGATTTATGCTCTATAATCCCTATTTCCTATCCAAAATCTTATCACTGAGTAAGTATTTCTCAAATTAGTCTTCTAGCCAGTTCTCTACCTCTGCTTTTGCCTATTTGAAATCTATTTTCAAAGTTAATACAGGATTATATTCTATAAAATAAATGCATTGAAATTTTAATAGCTTCAAGTTTCTCTAATAAAAATAAAATAATATTTGTATTTCTGACAAAGACAAATATCAGGACTATAATTTCTATCATAGTTGTTGTAATGTGTGTCAGTACCAAAAGGAATGACAAGAAGACCTGATGAAAGTAGCTCAGAGGACTCAATGAGTTTTGTCCCTCTGTGAGCAAAGAATCCCTGAAGCAAATCAGCTTTATTTAGGGTAGTCATCATGATCTTGTGCATAACCACTTCAGCAAAGGAAGACCATGTGCTTAGTCACGAACGTGACCACAATCTCCATTAACTTCCATCCCTTCCCTATCATTGGGTTCATGCATGGGTCAACCAATAGCATCCCAAGCAAGGGAGAAAGCAACAGAGAGCCCACAGGTGAAGCTGCTATCCATCACCTGGATTCCCAGCTTTCCAGGACTCCCCTATCCCATTTTTCTGGGATTTTCAGTAACAGACCGCAGCTGTCCCTGGGCCCCATTCATTACACTCCATTTTTTGAAATGCTAGTCAGGTTACAATAGTACTTATCTTTATAAAGATCAAGAAGTAGCCCAGTTTTATATGTGTAATTTTTAAAAATGTGTAATGCTCACACTTCACTGATTTCTAATTTCTAAAGAACTCTGCCAGGTGATCATATGGACACTCTCTAATTTTGTCAACTTCCAAAGAAGGAATACAAGCTTAGGAAAGTTAATCTGCCCAAGCTTAAGTTCACATGCGGTGAGGCTGGAACTTAAATTTAAGTCTGTCATTTCTAAATTCTGCCTTCTGAATTTTAATGATGTAACAGGAAATTGTTTTCATGGGTCTTTGCCTGCATATAACTTTGATTTATATGGCTGAGTATGATAATTACAAACATTAAAGTAGCCGGGTCTACACCAACTATTTTTGTGATTCTTAGTGATCAACTCCCAATAAATAGCATTTGCATAGGGATGTACCAGTAATAAGATCTGCAGGTAGGATAATGTATGTATTCCCTTTGTAAATCACCCTAACAACAGAAGTAGCAGGGGTGCTGCCAAAAGGAGACAGAGCCCACACAATTTCTGGGACTTTCTTGAACTCCCAGAAGACTTCAAGAAAGCATTTCTAAAGACAAGAGATGACTGAAAATCGCACTAACCATCAATTTCTGAGAAAGCTGTGAGGAACAGAAGCTCCTATAATGTTTTCAAAACCCTGAATGAGAATGTGGCATTTTGATATCATTTTCAAACATGCTGAGATTCTTCTTTTGAAATCATAGACTATACAACGTGATGTAATCCACACTTCCACAAAAAGAAACAGAAAGTAGAGTCCAGAAATAATAGTAGTGTATGATATCTGCAGGAACTTGAGAAACATCGAAAAGAATTGCCTAAAGAAATATAGTTAGAAGGTTTGCTTTCCCAGTTGAAATTTTAACTCCTAGATGTGTTGGGGCCTTTCCTAAAATCCAATGAAAGGAGACCGAAAATAGTTTTATGGCCCGATAGGATTGTCTTTATGAGAAGAAACACCAGAAAACATGTGCTTGGCTCTGTCTCCACTCCCACTAAGGGCACGATGTGTGTAGACTCACCACAAGCCAGGAAGAGCCCCCAACAGAATTTCAATTTCACAAAGGGCTGGGGAAATAGCTCAGTAGAATAAGCACTTGCCTGGCAAGTGCAAAGTCCTAAGTTCAATCCTTGGTACTACAAAAGAAATAAAAGAAATTAAAATGTCCAGTTCATGGTCTTGGATTTACCAGCCTTCAGAACTTTGAGCAAATTAATTTCTGTCTTTGAAGCCACTCAGTAATTTGCTGTAGGAGTTCAAGGGAACAGATATATAATGCCTTAGATTTAAAGCTCTCAAGAACATTTGCTATTACAGAGAGGGTGCTTCCTTCTTCCTGGTTAGAGTGGCTACTCCAAAACAGACAAAAATTAGCAAATACTGGAGAAGAATCAGAGAAAAAGTAAATCGTACATTATGTGTAGAAATGGAGTATAGTACAACTATACAGTGGTCCCGTGATCCCTCAACTATCATGGAGATCATGTTCCACACACCCCACAATAAGTGAAAATCAGTGAAGTAGTAATGTTATTTTTATTTTATAAACCCTTCCCATACTCTTATAAACCTTTCTCATACTTTTAAAAACATTGCTATTGTTCTTAATCATTTTTGGAACTCGTAAACCTACACTAGGTGGCACACGTACACTGTATGGTACTGCCAAATCATGCGATACAGCAAAAACTCCACAATAAATAATTTATATTAATATTTTAAAACCCCACAAAGCAGCGAGTCCATGAAAGTCGAACTGCAAAATACTGAGAGAGGACTACTGTAATAGAAAAGAGTATAGAACTGCCCTCAAAACTGGACTAGAGCTATGATATGATCAATAATCTCATTCCTGATTATTTATCCAAAGGAATTGAAATAAGGAAGTGGAAGACACACTTGTGTCAATATAGACAGTATGCAATGGACTTAAATATTCATGAACAAATAAGTTTTTAAAATACAATAAATGTATTCCTTGGAATACTATTCAGAAATAAAAAAGCAAGAAATTCTGCTATTTGTGACTACTGTGGTTGGGCCTGCAAGACATTATGTTAACCAAACATAAATCAGACACAGAAACATTACCTTGTCCCACTACAGTTGAATCTAGAAGCGTTGTCTCACATGGAGGCCCATCATGGTATGGGAAGTGCCAAAACTGGAGAGAGGGGTAGGAAGTGTTAAAGAGGAGTGATTCTTCAACCCAGTGCAATGGTAGAGTTTAGTAGAAGACATACATAAGTTCCAATGCTTTGTGGCACATTAAGGAGGCACATGAATATAATTAGCAACATCACAAGATGTATCTTGAAATAGAAGAGAGGATTTTGAATGCATTCATCATAAACAAATGATAAAATTTTAATGTGAGGGATACGTTAATTACCTTGAGTTAATCATTACCCAATGTATACATGAATCAAAATGCCATGTAGTTTCTCATAAATATGCACAGATGTTTTCATCAATCCAAATTAATTATATATATATATATATATATATATATATATATATATAATTAGAAAATGCTTAATGGTATAGGTCTTTTCTTGGTAGAGGGTGTACAGAGAATCAAACTCAGGAGCTCACACTTGCCAGGCAGGCACTGCAACACTGAGCTATATGCTCAGTCCCCAATGTTATAGATTGTTAAAAACTACTTGTTTATGTTTATTCAAGGTCATTGTGATTACAAACACTTTCTAAAAAGATTTGCAAACAGTTGCAACTGAGCATGAAAATCTCTTTTCAAATTAGGTGCATGTGTAATCTTATCTTCCTAAATTTAATAGCTAAGTAGATCATTTCTCTGTGTCAACATGTTTTCCACTAGTAAATATTTTCTCTTCTTTGAGAATAACTCTTTGGTGTTAATGAAGGCTAAGAGATTCACATGAGCAGCTGAAAAATATCTATATCTAAGTAAGACTAGAGGTTATTTTTTTCTCTTTGTAGGAAAAATATAGCTAGGCTAAAAAAGCAGCTCAGTGCTAAAGCACTTGCCTGAAATGTGGTGAGGCCCTGGATTCAATTTCCACCACCACCACACAAAAAAAGTATATCTCCATAGAAATACTGATAATTTATCATTGCTTACGGAAGTACTCAGGACAAATTGTGATAACTTATCATTGCTATGTACTGTCTTGGTTACTGTTCTTGCATTGCTAGGACAAAATAAAACATCCAAAGTTAAGGAAGGAAAGGATTATTCAGCTCACTGAAACAGCGAAAGTTTCAGTCCATCATCAGCTGGCTCCATAGCAGGGTGGGCTGGTAGAATGGCAAGAACTGAAGGCAACAGAATATAGCAAAAGCAGCAAGAGCAAAAAGGGGGAAAGTGAACCTCTTTTTCTCCCTTACAGTTTAAGCAGGGTACATGCCCTAGGTCAGATTGCACTCACACTATCTCTCCTCTTATACAGGCTGAGGATGTTTACAAAATGAGGACTCAGATAACCAGTTTAGTCACTTAATACAACATTTAAACTTCTCAAATTGACATAATGTATCAACTATTACATGTACAAGTCTGAAAAATATTTTGTAATTATAAAATCGTTACACATAAAAATTTTAAAGAACTACTATAAAATAGCTAACTGAGCAACAGTTGTCTTTTTTATTCAAAGTGCCTATAGAAAACCTACAGAAATACACTGACTTACAGGGCTGGTCAGATAGCTCAGTGGATTAAGGCACCTGCGTAGGCAGATGCAGGGAGCTGGGTTCAATCCCCAGAGTGCTGTGCTGGCCCTTCCCCTAGGGTGCACTGAGATGGTGATTGAGACTGGGTGCTTATAATTCCAGCACTTGAGAGATTGAAAGTAGGAGACTCACTATGAGTCCAATCTGTGTAGTAAGATCCTGTAGACCCTCTACTAATTACATAAAAGGAGAAATATATTAATTTAAATTGAACTACTGTATGTTGATTTTGAAATACTTGAATATCTTATTTTTTACATAACAATATACTACAGAATGAAGATAAGTTCTTTTGCTAAGTGTAACAAGTATGTTATGCTTTGTATCTAATAAATAATCTATTAACCAAATAGTTGGTTTGTAGTCTTGCAGATAGAGAACTATCATTAAGAAATACCAAACAAAAGCAATGTAAGAATTTCATGACATGTAATCTAATTTGCCAATATTTGCCTCAGTATATTTTTCTTTTGCAATGCGATTTAGCCAATGTGAGTCATAAACAATTCTTACAGAAGAAGAGGTATTAATGTTTCTGTAATTTTACATGACAAAATTTAAAATAGCTACGTATTTAACACAGCAATATTAAATAAGCACATTTCAAGAAATTTAAGATTCTAGTATAATGAAGTCTCAGTTAAGGTGCTATAACTAATTCAAAAGAGAAATTTAAAACTCCAAAATTTATATGGTATAAAGGAATGCTTACATAAATCTATAAGTCACTGAAAACTCACTTTTTCCATGGGAGTACTTACTTAAAAGGTAGAGAAAATGGTCACTTGAATCTCTGCCAGACACTATTTATGTACATGATTATTGGCAACTATTACTGCACATTGCTAGTAATTATCTAAAACACAGATTATTACAAAATGGGGCAAAGATAGAGTGAAAAAATGGAATCAGTATGCTAGAATGATATGATAGTCTAAAACAACGACATAGTTATCCATGGCAGATTCTTACCTCTTCTGTTTGTGTTGTTGTTACTGCTGTTGTCATTGTTCAGCCCAAATCATCCAACCATAACCTCCTGCTGCTATTTCTCTACACAGACTGTTCTGGAGATATTCAAACTACACTGCAGAAGTAGTGACAACTTCTCAGACTATTTGATGTTTGAAATACACCTGCCAGAATGGTAAACTCAGTTTTAGAAATTTTCTCCAGATTTTCAGCTGAATCGTGCTATTGTTCTGCTAACACTCACACTATCACACACAAGAGCACAGCCCAGGGGTATGTTGTCTATCTCAAACTGTCTAGACAGTGTGGAAAAATCTTTATTCCTCAGTGGAATACTATACATTGTCTATGTTTATAGCAGCACAATTTGTGATAGCTAAATCTTGGAAACAACCAAAATGCCCATCGTCTGAAGAATGGTGGAAAAAGATGTGGTATTTTTATACATACAATATAAAAATATTACTCAGCTATAAAGAATGAGATACTAGAAGACTTCATAGATAAGTAGATGTATCTTGAAGATATACCCATAAGTGAAATAAAGCAGACCTATATGTGTAAATACTGTACAGTCTCCCTGGTGTAAGAACTCAAAAGAAGAAGTAAAAATGTAAAGGCATAACACACCTCACTGGAAACCAAGAACTTAACAATTAAACAATGAAGAGTCTGCAATGAAAAAGATAGGAAACATGGCAGGAGTAAAACCACTTACATACACAGGATGAAGTAGACAATGATCATAAGAACCTCCAGCAGGTTTTTCACACTGAAGATAGCAACATGTAACACTAAAATTATACTTGGAATGCCTGTCATTCAGGTCTTTTAGATATGTTCTGCTTTAAATGTAATTTCAGTTAGGGCATTGTCAAGTAAATGGTTGTTTTACAAGAAAACAAAAGAGGGTATTAAAAGAGTCAAGAAAAAATGTCATAGGATTGACTGGCTACAATTTTTTATATGCTTAGATTTCTAAGTTTCTGTGTAAAAATACATAAATGCTTTTATCACATTCTACAGGGATTTATTAGAATATCAGTGATTGATGGAAAATAGCAATTGCAAATTAAGTCTAAGACATTTGATATTCAGAAAGACAGTGATGTTAAGCTCAAGTACTCATGTTATACAGCAATAGTATCACTAAGCTTCTCTTTTGGAGGGTTAAGAATGTAAGTTTATAGAACAAAAATTAGAGAAAAAGACAGGCCACAAGGATAGCCAATATTTTGGCCCTAGCCCTTCAAGGTCAGTGAGGACTCAGGAATAAGAGAACTTGTGCTATAACATCCTACAATTCAATGGTTTCCCAAATTTTCTGTTCAAGGAGACTTTGAGGCCACAGTGAAAAGGGACTGAAGATACATAGTGGGCCAAAGGAGAGTCACCTACAGAAAAAGCATTCTCTCAGGCTTTCACAGAGAGCTAACTGGTGAAGCAATGGCTGTGACTCATCCAGATGGCTGACACTGATGAAAGTTCAAGGTACATCCTGAGGGGATTTGACTGACCTTGGGAGATACAAAAGTTACATGTTCTGTTATACAGGTCTTGCTTTAACTAGCCCTTGACTACTTAGTAGAAAAGGTGAACCCTGAGGAATAAAATGTAAAGCTAGATTAGTATGCTGAGCTGTAAAAGGCTTAAATAAACAGCTTCCAACATTGCCAGTTCTGCCAATAGTCCATTGTGGTTATGAAATACTGGAGAATATATGCAACTATTTTCTGCCAGTTTAATGAGAGGAAATTTTTGTGCCAATAATGATTAGAAAAAATATCATGTCTATATCCTGTGTTCTGAATAACTACTACATGGACAACATGCATTGTATCATTGTAGTAGTACATGGAATGTACTACTAAAGTGTTTAAAAAAAAAAAAAAGATAGGCATTAAATTGAGATTTGGAGTGTTCCTAAGACACTGAGGAGCAAAGGCTGTATGGCAGATATAGTGGTAGGAAGAACATACAAATTCTGTCACTATTTTCCTGCCTGCTCTCTTTGAAAGTCAGGCTGTCAGAAGGCTAAGACTCCAGCAGTCAGATGCTTCATGCACAAATGGAAGGATTGAGATTATTATAAAAATAAATGAGAGAAGAACTGTTAAAGTTCTAATTGTGTCTGGATAGATACTGCACAGGAAAGTAGAAGGAAGATTTTTGTGAATTCACATTTGCAAAGAGATTACAGAGGCCACAGAGTGATTAAAAAAAAAGACAGAGGGATTCAGGCTGTTACCCACAGGAACCTTGAAGGGACAAACTGTAATTAGAATAGGAAAAAAAAAAGTGCCTAAGACAGGTCTGGGATCTGGGAAAATAGTCAGATGTCAAGAGACTAAATGTTTCAACAAAGTCATAAAATGAGTTTTCAAGTAGGTCTGGGAAGAAGTGGTGCTGTATTCAAAATGCAAACCAATAGAGTTGAAATGCTGTACTTCTATCAAGTAGAAGCTCAATTTCATGGGAGTGCCAAGTTTGGGATATGGCCATACAATTGTCACTGCCGTGGAGCCTAAGTAAAATCCTAGAATAGAGTAATAAGAAACAGTGAGACTTAGGAGATATGGGTGATCTGTGTCCTGAAATCACACAGAGAAACAGAAGATGGAGAGACGAGGAAGACCATGAGATAGAACCCAAAGCTCTCAGTTAGCGCCTCATGATAAATGACGTTTCGCATTTTTGCATTTTTGTGACTCTGCATAAATGTTAATGACAAAAAGAAAGATACCGATGGGATAGCAAACATCTCTAGCCTCAAACCTGAATTTTTGGTTTGAATTTTAAAGGCCTAGGGTCGGAATAGTGCTAGACTCCTGTAAAGTAAAACACACAGGAGAATGAGTAGCTACACTAGACAAGTCTATGATGGAAGCATTTGGGAATGGCAAGGTTTCTAACTACAGTAAGTGATCACCCTTCTACATGACATACCTCCTATAGGCATCCGTAATGATGTAGTAAGATGTACTGTTCATGATTCAGAATACATTCTTTCTAGTCATCGACAAGAGAGGATAAGTCCTTTTCTACTACTTGTTCACTGAGAGTTTATATAAATTTTAAATGATTCTGTAAGCAATTAAACATTTAATAACATTAACATTTTACTCTTATCATAGTGGTTTTGTTGTTGTTATTGTTGTTGTTGTTATTGCTGTTTTTTGTGGGACCAGGAATTGAACTCAGGCCCTTGTGCTTGCCAGGCAAGCACTTATTTTACTGAGCTATCTCCCTGGCCCTTTACTCTTATCATTACCCCTTTTGTCTTATTGAGACATTTTTGACGTGAACTTAATAAATTCTTAACATAAAAATGTTTCTCAGAATTCTGGTCTTTGTTGAGTTTTGTCTTAATTGCATGTCATATTTTACACTTAAATTTGAAATGTACATTAATATAAAAACCTGGTTTTGATTATATTCCTTCAAGCTGCTTCTCATTTAGTTAAATGCTTCTTCAAGGGGCTAAGACTCCATTGATTTCTAAGTGAGATCAGCAAGCAGATGAGATTTTTAGACCATATTGAAAAATTTTAAAAAAAAATTGAATTCCTCATCACTCTTCCCTCAGAGGGGAAGCTATAGTCAGAGGAGCCAAAGAAACAAAATACAAATTTAAAAAAAAAATATATATATATATATATAGAAACCCAGGGAGCAGCAGGTAGAAGAATTAGTCATGGTTGCTCTAGTCTATAAAATTCTGCCTCCAGTGTATTGCCAAAAATGCTGAATGATGTAATATGCTGTGTTATTCTAGATTTATCAACTCTGAGTATCTGAGGTTTCCTTCCTTTAATGCCCTTGTGTTTTCTTGACATTTTTTAAACCTGGTTCCAGTTTCCTTCAATAGTTTTAGGGGACAGCATTTTTAGAGCAAGTTGCCAAGTCTTGCCCACGTGAGTCCTATTGACCTCGATCAAGGCCACAAGGCAAAATCCCTACTCCTTAACTTTGAAAATTAAATTGATATTTGGAGACATATTGTCATCTGGTTTTGCTATTCCACATATGAGAATTATTTCTCTGAAAGGTTTGATTTACTTCTATTAATTATTATTCAAAAGTATACCCTGTGAAACAATTGTAGGCAAATACCAAACAGATGAAAACAGATGGTAGTGTAATCTAGGAGAAGGATTTGGCCCAGGTTGGTTTAAAAAAAAAAAAAAAAAGAAAAGAAAAGAAAGAAAGAAAGGATAATATAGGGAAATTTCTCTTTAATTACCCTCAGAAAGTCAACATGAAAAGTGACTAAAATAAGTTTTGCTCCTATTTCCTTCACTGTTAAATATGGTTGAGTTTCCAAAGTAAATCATGTACAGAAGCAATGCAGGCCACAACTATAAGAAATGGAATTCGTTTGATCCTTTGGTTATGACATTTGGTTCTATAATAACAAACTAAATAAAAGAGAAGATTAGCCAAATCAATTTGGGAAAATACGACATAAGAATTATAGAAATTTAGCTTGTAAATTAAGAAAATGATTTGGATAATTCATTTTAAAATGTTTCTTTTAACCACTAAGAAGTTTGCAGCTATCATCGTAACACTATCTACACAGACTTTTGACCATCAAGGTCAAAAACAACTAGTCAATATGGTCAGCTCTCTCAATAATGCATCTAGAAGGTGAAAATTAGTTTGTTGATGACAAGACCTTTCGCCATGTTAAGATGAGGCGCTTTGGCTCTCATTAGCATCCACTAATAAGGACCTCATGTGGTGGTCACCTCTGAAAAAACACAGCTACACCTGCAGTTTAGACGGGTGAAGGTCAGGTAATTGAAATCACTCCCAAACACTTCACCCTAAAAAGCCAAGATCAGGGCCGCAAAGAGGACGTAATGTAGTTCACATCTCCCAAATCTCTTTTCAGCACATATATCCCACTGCACTTACAGCAGCATATGGAACATTGAAAAAGTATGGCAATGTAATTAAGCATAAAAGTTAAAATGAATTTTACAAACAGCACTAAGGCTAACTACATTTCAAAACCACTTTTGGCACATTTCTCTGGTCTCCTCTATTCATTTTGCCAGCAGTCATTGATTTAAAAGGTTATGTGAATGTGTGTATTTTTTTCTAATGTAACATTTACAGAGAAAGCACTTATGTAAATAAACCTTTGGAAAATGAAGTTGTTCTGACTAAAGCACAAATGTGGGCATATGTCATGGAAAACACTGTTCTTTTTCTTTAATACTTTGTTTTAAAAGTTATTTAAATAAATTCCAAGAAAAAATTGTATACATACATTTAATATTATAGACATTCAGCATTCCCCAGTAATACTTTTATAAAGTATGTGAATAAATTTAGAAGGAAAACATATATCAGACTTTTTGGGGGGGAAGATGGTAGGGAGCACACACTCTTTCACATATTCATACCATTTTTAATATAAGTCCATCATAGCTAATCCTGGATTCCTATTTTACTATGCTGTGTAATTCCATAGGTATTGACATCTGTCACCAGTATTACAGCCACATTCGCCCAGATCTCTACACTCACCAGGGAAGAATTGATCTCCAGCTTTCATTAGGTGATAGAAATAGACCATTGGCATAAGCAATTATTTTTTTAAATAAGCAAGAGAATTTTCTGCCCAGGGACTATACCACTACTGTTCTTTAGTAATTTGAATTATTGAATGGACTAAATAAAAGCCATTTCTGTTCTTTTCCCCCCTCAGACAAACCACATGAAATGTAAGTTGATTTTTTTAAAGAATTCTTTTATCCACTTGGCTTGTTAGGATTTATCCTTGAGTGCTCTGTTCTGCTCACTCTGCATGGAGTACCATCACGTATTTACCTAGCAATCTCTAAAAGAGAGAGAGCTTTTAAAGTAAATAAAGGCTACAAAGTTTGTAATATTTGCCAAACTATTAAACATGATGTACAGCTGCAAAATTGCTTGATGGAGAACTTCAGAAAAAGCTGAAACTTTTCATCGATATGACGTCTTTTCTGGTCAGGGGCTTGAAAGTCATTCTTACCACATCTGCATGGTAACGATATATGAATGACAAAGAAGAACACTGTGGAACTTTTTTAGCTTGATTACATTCTAAGTATGATTATTCTATACTTACTATATACAGAAACATGGTCTGATACTCTGTAGAACATTACTCATTTCTTTATCTGTCAATTTCATACAAAAACTTCAACTATCAACTTTGCCAAGGAGGTTTGCTGTCTTCTGCCTACCCTACTCCAGCAAGGTGAAGTTTACCTGCTGCTTTTTCTATGTTTACCTACACAATTGCACTAAGCTCAATAGGATATAGTTTTTTTTTAATGGAATCATATACCAAACTGAAATGTTTCTTTTGTTCACTGAGACAAAAATTTTGTCTCATTTCATGTAGCGCAGGAATTAACACAGTGGCAGTCAGATGACTGATGGAACAAGATCACAGTTAGATGAATAATAAGCAAGTTAAGACACAGTAAAAAAAAAAAAAAAAAAGACATGGCCAAGAAGCTGGTAACCCAATACATATAAACTCAAAGATGACAAATTAAAAGATAATGAAATCTCTAAGAAGACGAAAATAAAATGTTACTGAATAATTTCATGTAGTATACAAGAAAGATTTGAAAAATTTATGGCAACCAACTCTAAAGAATCAGTAGGAGTTCAATAAGCAAAACAAAACTTGGTCTTTGGGTGGAGCTCAATGGTAAAGCAGTTGCCCAGTGTAGAGAAGGCCATGAGTTCAATCCCCAGCTACACAGAAGGAAACAAGAACATGTAGAGGGAGAAAGGGGTGAGAAAATAAGTTCTAATGGTGGAGGAACTCATCATCGTAAGGGAGAACAACAAGAATGGGCAAAACAACATGTATTATGCAATAATTTGACTTTAGAAAGGGAATACATTTGCAGGCTCGGGATTTGGCTGCTAAAGTGCAAATCCCAACAGTGCTGTCCTCCACTTTCCATGAACTTGGACAAATTCCTCATATTGTGTCTTGCCTTTTCTTGTTTTTGTTAATTTTTATTAGTTTTGTTGAAGGGATTTTCCCCATCTGTAAAAGAGATAATGAAGGTAACTACTTGACAGAATTATTGTGAGGATTACATGATTTAAGTAATAGAAAATCTTTGACATTTAATTTATGTTCAAAACCTTAGGCTAATATTGCTCTTAACTAACTACAAAGAGCCCCAAACACTATCATGGAACATATATGCAGGAAAACAATGGGCAGTAAATCTAGAGAGAGGCTAAGTCCTGATAGGTGGATGGCAAAATTCCAGAAATGAAGAGCTTGCTCTCAGTTTGTGATGGGGAGGGATATAACTGTGCTTTAAGAACATACATTAATCCGGAGGGTGTGCGTGGGCCACTAAGAAGGCCAGGTGAACCCTCTCTTCATCCATAGGACAAAGATCACAGGTTACTCCTCCTGCCATCCTGAGTGGGAGGCTGGCAATATTGCTGGTGACATGATGGGGCCTAGACTAAGGTAAACATGATGTTTAGGTGGGTCTAGGAGGCTGGGAAAGTATGAAGTGTAGCATAGTGATTGGACATGAAGACACAGAGAAGAGAAGCACTAGGGTAGGCCACTATCACCCTTTTTCCTTATTCTATTTTATCCTGTTTTGCTTTTCTTTCAAAATGTTCATTGATATGTTAGTTTTTCTGTGCTTTCTTTCCTTTTTTCTTTTTCCCTTCTTTCTCTTCCTTTCATGACTTAGATCTCTAACCTATCTTTTGATTTACTTCCACTCATTCTCTTCCTCCCTTTCTCAGCTACCTTGCTTGATTTTATGACCAAACATTGTCCCTTATCCTTAAGTTTCACATCAGTTTTGCTAGGCATACTCATCAAATTCTTCCCTCTGTGTCCTAGAATTATCCAAAACTAGGATGATCACCATTTATGCTCCAGCCTTGCTCCTACCATGCTTAACCTCATTCATCTCTCCAGGTTACCCTCTGACCTTTTTTTACCCCCACCACACAATAAGGTAGAATCACTTTAGTAAGTTGCAGGTCATTGTATACCAGTTTCTGGTACTAGTTGGATTATATTACATAACTGTAGAACTTTCTCCAGTGATTGAAGGTATCAGGCTAATAGTTACCACCATTTGTCAGTAGCCAGGCTGTGCTTAAGTCTAATATTGGTGCTAACTGTACTGCTTGAACCTGGATGTTGTACCTGTTATGATCAACTTCAAAAAACTTTGTGAAATTTTTATGCAATTGATTATAACGGATTACTATTTGTATAAAACAGTAATGTATGAAAAACTGCAATTGTAAGGCATCATAATCATCATGATAGTCCATTACCAAAGTAATAGGCCCTGAGTCAAATAGATAACAATATCACACTCTTAATAAATTGGGAAGGGAGCTTCTTGGGATAGACATAAAGATCAAGAGTAACCTATCTCTAGAAGACATCTGAGTAGCAGATATTTTCTTTTAGGGAATGCTTAATACCAAGGATAAAGCTTAGCTAGCATAAGAAATCTACAGCCATCACCACAGAAAACCAAGTAAAATAAAAATAGAAATTAAAATATGACAAGACAAAAAAAAAATGCAGCCCCAAATAACTAACCCACACACAGCAAGTGCAGAGCACAAAGTGATAGAGGAAATCAGAATCCAAGCATGGAAACTTTATCAAATGAAACCAGCAGAAGTGAAAAGAAAATGGAAGAGGTGATTAAAATAGCAATCTGTAAAGTGCCAAAAGAAATAGAAACGATGACAAAAATGAATGATAGTAAGGCAAACATGAATTTTAAAAAAAGAGGATCTGTAAAGTGATGGAAACTGTGAATGTCCAACATAAAACAAAATGAAGTCAGTGAATCAAAATCAAAACCAAAATCCAGAAGGTTAAAAACTCCATTGAAAGTATGCACAACAGATCCACTGAAAGTGAGGATAGACTAGCAGGTCCAGAAGACAGGATTATGACTGGAGACCAAGAAAACAAAGGTATCTTTTTTAAAAAAAAGCAGAAGATTAAACAAATGAAAACAATAAATTAATTGGGGGCCAAGGAGATAGCTTAAGGACACAAGTGCCTGCCTGACAAGTATAAGATCCTGAGTTTGATCACAGGTTCCGCAAAATTAAATTAATTAATTAATTAATTAATTTAATTAATATTGATTGGAATTACTGAGAAAGCTGGAGACAGTGCAAAAGCTATTATAAATCTCTTTACAGAAACAATGGCAGCAGGGGCTGTAGAGATACCTCAGTGGCTTAAGTGCCTGCCTACTAAGCACAAAGTCCCAAGTTTGATCCCCAACACTGAAGGAAAAAAACAAACAACAAGACTTTTTTCTAAAAAAGCTATAAGTTATCTTAATATATCAAATTTTCTTTCGGCCAGGTAGATAGCTCAGTAGAGAGGTCCTGAAGAAAGAAAGAAAGAAAGAAAGAAAGAAAGAAAGAAAGAAAGAAAGAAAGAAAGAAAGAAAGAAAGAAAGAAAGAAAGAAAGAGAGAGATGATAGATAAAAACAATGACAGCAAACTTCACAAACATGGATCAATAATTTCACATACTAATTAAAAAATCATGTAGAGTCCCAAATATCATGACCAAAACAAATATGAGCATGTAAGAGTGCCCAGACATATAATAATGAAGATTCCAGAAATTTAACACAAAAACAAAATATTAAAAGTAGCTAGAAGAAACAATTAACCTACAAAAGAAAGCCCATCAGAATCACAGTGGACTTCACAAAACTGCCAAATCAATAAATGTTTGAAGTGAAGTATTTCAAACCTTAAAAAAAAATAATCTTTACTTCAGACTTATATACCCCACAAAACTATCCTTCAAACTCAATGGAGAAATAAGATATTTGCACAAAAAGAACACTTGAAAACATTCATAACCACCAAACCATGCTTTCAGAACACTTGGTAGGAATACTGAAAAGAGAAAATGAACCACAAGAATAACAATAGTAAAACAGCCACAAGATGGGTCAAGCAATTAAGTAAAAAAGAAATTCAGGTAACCAACTACGGGAAAATAACATGAAAAAGGTAAGCCAATACATACCAGTGATAATGATCAGTACAAATCATTTATCCATCTCAGTCTCAGTTTATCCATCAAAAGAAAGAGGCTGAAAGAGTAAATCAAGAAATAAAATCCACAATCCCCAGTTCTGGAAAAAGAAAGAGAGAGAGAGAGAGAGAGAGAGAGAGAATCAAAAAATATACTGTATTCAACAAACATAATTAACCCAAAAAGAAATTCATACACTAAAAGTCAATGCAGGAACAACAATGTTCTATGACATAGGAAACTAGAAAATTCTGAGGCAGCTATTCTATTTGAAGATAATATAAATGTTAAACCAAAACTCATGAAAAGCTACAACAAAAGTCCTATATACTTTTTAAGGTAATATTCCAACCTGAGGAGATAACAATCATAAATATATATGCACCAAATACTGGTATACCCAACTACATAAAACATATGCTAAGGTACAGGAAGAATCAAATACACAATTACACAATTGTAGTGGGGGACCTCAATACCTCACTTTCACAGATAGATGAGCTTAACAAAAAAGTGAAAAAAGAAATATCATGATTAAACAAAGCTTGTGAATCAATGCACTTGATGGATGTCTACAGAATATTCCACCCCAAAACATCAGAATACAAAATCTTCTCAGCTGCACATGAGACAATCTTCAAAAGAGATCACATAATAGCTCATAAAATATGCATAAGTATATGTGGATGAATTGAATCATCCTACTCATACTATCTGAGCATAACACAATGAAACTAAACCAATGGCAAGAAAATCACAAAAACTACATAAACACATGGAAATTATGAAACAAACTTCTGAACATTCACGGGGTTACAGAAGAAATGAAAGACAAAATTAAGCAGGATCTACAATAAAACAACAATGCCAAAAACAACATAACAGAGTTTATGGAATGCAATAAAGAAATCCTACAAGAGTAATGTATAGTGATGAACTGTCACATCAGGAAAACAGAATGAGGTCAAATAAACAAATTAATGTTGAACTTCAAACTTCTAGAAAAAAGAGGAAATCAGAAAAAATTAATAGGGACTGAAGTAATTTTGCAGAAAAGTATAGAGGATACCAGATCAGAAATAACCTCTGAAGTAAAAAAGAAGAAATGATAACTACAGTGAAAGAATTACTAAGTGCATCTAAAAAAGATATTGATAAAATAGAGAATAGAAAAATGGTGAAATCCATGAATCTAAATGATACAAAAAGAATATTGGCAGAAGAATTAGCAGAAAGCTTCCCAAATATAGAAGAACAATCTGACATTCAGGTAATGGAGACATATAGACCTCCAAACAACATCAACCCAATTAAAAGCACACTTAGACATATAATAGTTAAGATCTGAGAAATCTAGCACAAGCACAGTATACTAAAAGCCACCAGAGAGAAGAAACAGATCACGTGTAAAGGAAAAACCATCAGAATGATGGCATATTTCTCCTTACAAACCGTCAAGTCAAGAAGAGCTAGGAGAAGAGTGCTTCAAGTCCACCATGAAAACAAATTTCAGCCCAGACTGATATACACTGCAAAACTCTCTTTCAGGTTTGATGGAGAAATGAAATGCATGCATGATAAAGAACGACTGAAGAATTTCATGATGACAAAGCCAACCCTACACAGACTACTAAAAGCTATTCTAGAGAGGGACCAAAATGAGGAGAACTCCATGAATGAGAGGGAAAAAAGCAACCAAATAAGATAAACAATTCGATGCATGTTGGGAACCACAGGAGGCCCGGAATTTGATCAACTATGTGTGAGTGGGACTGGACCTCCGCTGAGAAAAACATCCAGTTGAGAAAAACATCCTTTCTGGTTCATGCCAGCTATTGGTTGCTGGGTAGCCCTGTATCATGGGATGCAAACTTTGTGGAAGTATAAATAAAGGACCATTTCTATGTGTGTTGAGTTAGTCTGGCCCATCACACAGAATGATGACCACCTAGCCCAGCTTTTTGTCTTCTTTTCTATCTTTCTTATCCCTACTACCATGTCTCCCTGAGATTGAACTGTTCACAGTAAGATCAAGGGAACCCTACATTTACGGATCCCTACAGACACAGGAAAAAAATGGGGTAAACAAAAGCAGGTAAATAGCATGTCAATCATAAGTCAGTACATGTCAATTATAGCCTTCAATGTAAATGGACTCAATTCACTAATTAAAAGAAATAGAATTGAGAATGAGTTAGGAAGGGAAATCCAAAAACATGCTGTATACAAGAAACACACTTAACTCATAAAAAAATTCATAGGCTCAACCTCAAAGGATGGAAAACAATACATGCCCCAGCAACTCAGAAAAAAGCAGAGGTATCAATCCCCAAAAGTCTCAACTTCAAAGAAAGAATGATGAAATGAAATAAAGAAGGACACTATATACTGTTTATAGTGAAATATTACAGAGGAAAAGGTAACACTCAAATATGTATGGATCAAACACAGGAGCACACAACAATATAAGACAAATCTTAATGGACATGAGAAATCTAATATCCAATATCACATTCTTAACAGGAGAACATAATACTCCCTTATCCCAAAAAGATAACTCAGGCAGACAAAACATTACCAAAGAAGTAGCAGAACTGAATCAGAACTTGGAACAACTGGACTTAGTGAACATACACAGTGTTCCACCCAACCACATCTGAATACACACTTTTTCAGATGCACATGGGACATTTTCTAAAATAGAAAACATACTAGACCATAGGTCATCCTTAAGTATACACAAGAAAAAAGAAATTATCCCATGCATACTCTGACCACAGTGCAAAGAAACTGGAGACAAATGACAAAAGAAACCACAAAAGCCCCATAAATACATGGAACTTAAACAACACCATCCTCAGCAAACAATGAGTAACAAATGAAATTAAACAGTATCTACAATTCAATGAAAATTCAAGCAAAACATTGGAATTCATGAGATGCAATGAAAGCAGATTTTAGAGAGACATTCAAGCTGTGAATTCACACATGAGCAAAACGCAAGAGGAACAAATAAATATACTAATGCTGCACCTTAAGCATATGGAAAAAGAGGAGCAAAGCAAGCCCAAGGCCCAAAGACAGTAGAAAATCTTAAAGATTAGAACAGAAATTAATGCAAATGAAACAAAGGAAATAATTTTTTAAATTACTGATTTAAAAACCTGGTTCTTTGAAAGATTAAATAAAATTGATAAACCCCTAGCTAAGCTCATCAAAGAGAGGAAAGAAAAAATTGAAATTCAAGCAAAAAGGAGTGAAAAGGGTGGAATTATCACAGACCCAGTGGAGATTCAGAAAATCATCAACAACTACTTTGAGAAACTTTTCTCTCACAGAATTGAAGACACAGAAGAAATGGACAGAGGCCTAGAAAGGTACAAATTATTAAAACTAAATCAAGAAGATACAAGAATTCTCAATAACTCAATAACAGCCAATGAAATACAAAATGTAATTTAAAAAACCTAGTGACAAAGAAAAGTCCAGGTCCTGATGGATTCACAGCTACATTGTACAAGAAATTTACAGGAGATATCATCCAAATACTCCTCAAAATCTTCAGTGAAATTGCAAGGGAAACAACTCTGCCAAAATCATTCCTGGAGGCAAGTACCATACTGATTGATACCAAAACCAGAGAAAGACACAAGTAAAAAAGAGAACCACAGGCCAATCTTCCTCATGAACATAGATGCAAAAATCCTCAATAAAATCTTAGAAAGTGGAACGCAGCAAATTATCAAGAAGATTATACATCATGACCAGGTAGGATTCATCCCAGGGATGCAAGGATGGTTCAACATATACAAATCTATAAGCATAATACAGTATGTTAATAGAGCCAAATACAAAAACCACATGATCACCTCAAATTGATGCAGAAAAGGCTTTTGACAAAGTCCAACACTAATTCATGCTCAAAGTCCTATAGAAAATTAGAATAGATGGCTTCTCCCTTCAATCTGATAAAAGCCATCTATGACAATCCAACTGCTAACATAATTCTAAATGGGAGAAAAACAAAAATCTTTTATTCTGAGATCTCATGCAAGACAAGAAAGTCCTCTATCACCACTCCTATTCAATATAGTTCTAGAATCATTAGCTAGAACCATTAGACAAGAGAAAGAAATAAAAGGAATAAGAATAGGAAAAGAAAAAGTAAAACTATCATTATTTGCAGATGACATGATAGTCTACTGGAAGACCCAAAACACTTCACCAAAAAGCTACTGGAATTAATACACAACTTCAGTACCATAGCAGGATACAAAACCAAAAACCTTTTCTCTACAGAGATAACAAACACACTGAGAGTGAAACAATACTTTCTACAATAGCACTTTGGAAGATGAAATACTTATACATTAATCTAACCAAAGAAGTAAAAGATCAACTCAATGAAAATTACAGTACTATGAAATGAGAGATCATAGAGGATTTCAGAAAATGGAAAGGTACTCCCTGGTCCTGGATAGGAAGAACCAACATTGTAAAGACAGCCATACTCCTAAAATTTTTATACAGCTTTAATGCAATCCCTATCAAAATACCACGAACATACCTCACAGACCTGGAGAAATCATTCCTAAAATTTGAAATTGTATTACAAAGCTACTGTGACAAAATCGCCATGATATTGGGAAAAAAAAATAGACCTAGGGAGCAATGGAAAAGATGAGAAGATGTGGAAGGAATTACAAACAGACTCAGCCACCTTATCTTCAGTAAAGGGGCCAAACACACTGCTTGGAAGAAAGATAGCCTCTTTAACAAATGGAAACACTGGCTTTCTACATGCTAAAAACTAAAAATTGACCCAGGTACTAAAATAAAGTCAAGATGGATTAAAGCTCTAAACATTAAAACAGAAACACTAAATGTCGTTGAAGAGAAATTAGGAGGAAAACTTGAATGAATCAGGATAGGCAAACAGCTTGTTGACAAAAATCAAACTGCATAGGCAATACATGAAAAAATTAACAACTGGGACTGCTGTCTGCTCCTGCATGCCCACAGACATCTGTTCTTTCCGTGCAGCCAGTGGATGCCACTTGAAGCCAAATAGACTGGTTCAATCACTGTGGAAATCAGTGTGGAGATTTCTCAATTAACTAGCATTAGAGCTCCTGGTCAACCCATTCCCTATTTGATATGTTACCGGAAGAATTAAACAAGTCATAGCACAGTAATATATGTGTACCCATGTTTATAGGAGCACAATTTATTGACACTGCATCCTCACTATGCAGTTCAGACTTGTAGTGATCCTCTTGCCTCAGCCTCCCCACTGCTGGGATTGCAGGTTTGTGCCACTATGTCTGGTTTCAGGGCAGGCACAGTGCAGATGGGGTTATAGGACCAGCATGGCATATAGTACCGAGGATCCAACTCAGAACCTCATGCTTACCAAGCAGGCGCTTAGGCTACCAAGATCTCTCCAGCCCAGCAGCGCAGTTTTTAATAGCTACATCTTGGACACTACCGAAATGAACATCAGCTGAGAAATGGATAAAATAATTATATATATAATTACTTACATAACTAAGCATATATATATATATATATATATATATATATATACATATATATATAACTAAGTCATAAGGAAGAATAAATTTGAGATTTTTATAGTGAAATGTATCATAATATAAGTGAACAGCGGAAGAAAGGAAGCAAGTTTGAAGCCTTTGAGGATTCAGGCTGATATGAAAGGGTTTATGCCAGAGTGCTGGCCATGAAACCGGAAAGGCCTAATGGACCCAAGAGACATGGAATGTGGATTATGACTGACAGGTGAGTGGAAGTGCGGGTCGAGGAGAAGGAGAAGTATAAAGATGACCCCAAGGTGCTGCGGCTGCTTAACTATGGACGTTCCTCTTCAACCAACGTGCTTTCCTTCCTTTGTGCAAGCTCTGTCTCTTCTGAGGAACTTTGTCTGATGACTCGGTCTAAGTTCTTTTGCCCTCATTTTCTCTATTGCCCAAATATTCCTTTCTAAGTATCTTATTCTTCCATTGTCTGTACTACAATTAGGGTTTCAGTACTTCCTATATAATGTGCTTTTACTTGATATTATTGAGTGTACAACTCATACTTGCCATAAGTCTATCTTGATTTCAAAATAAATAGGTAAGACCTTTGAGGATACAGATTATATAGCAAAGCACATAGCATTTATTAAATATCAAATAAGTAATTAGCAATCAATACACAGACAACAAATTCTTTATCCCTCCCCAGTGGAGAGTTTTAAAAGATTAAGATTTATTTCCATTCCTATTCAGATATATTAACTAAAAACCACTCCTAGATTCAAAGGCTTTTCTTTTTTCACATTGTTAGAATAAAAGATGAAACAACTATTTCTTGTTCCATAATACTTTGAATCACTGAACTGTTGCCAGAAAAAGTGATGCCTAAGAGAGTGTTATACTTTGGATCTGAAATATTCACCAAAAGCCCATGTGTGGAAACCTGGTCCTCATTCTGTAGAGTGGGCTGGTGGAGAAAAGACTGCATGAGGAGAGCTTTAAGTTCTTCAGTGGACTGATCCATAGGTAGAGTTACAGTTTAATGAGTCAAAAGAAGTGGTCAAAAACTGTAGGAAGTGGGTCCTCCTTGGAAGAGCTAGTTCCCTAAGGATATACTCCTCAGTGGTATTATTTTGCCTCTGGTATCTGTCCTCTTCCTCTCCCTTCTCTCTTCTTCCTCCATCTGTCCCTCTTGTTCTCCTTCCTAGTTTTCAGGAAGTAAACAGTTTCCTCCACCATGCCTTTTTGCTTCACGTACTGCCTCACCACATGCCTAGAAGCAACCTGGCCAAGCAACCATGATCTAAAACCTCTGAAACTGTGAGTCAAAGTATTCCTCTCCTCCATTTTTCACACCAATACAGAGTTGACCAGCATCCATAGTGAGTGTTACTTACCTGTGAATGGTGATTGTTTCAATCCACGCTACTAATAAACCAAAGATGAAAAGAGAACTGATGAAAGAACTGAGACATATAGATGTCTACCAGTTCCCATGAGCTTGCAACCAGTATGTTTCTGAACATATAACAATAAAAGTAAAAACTAAAAAGATCATTTTTTAATGTATTTGGTATAGGGTTTCACTATGCAGCTCAGACTCATAAGTAATCCTCCCATAGTAATCCTTGCACTGCCTTCTCAGTGCTGGAATTACAGGCATGCACCACCAAGCTGGGTTTCTGTGGCTGATTCAGTGCATCCAGGGGCAGGGCCAGCGCAATACGTGGTGCCTGGGATAGAAACCCAGTCCCTGAGCTTGCCTAAGGAGGCGCTCAGTCTGCTGAACTATCTTGTGAGCCCTGTCCTTTATTCTTTACACATTTCTTTATTTTGTTGCTTATGTAGTAAGATACCACGTATTATATAATGATATTATAACAAGGCACCCTCTTGAAGTCTTATTTGTAGAAACTTGTCAAATAATTCTAGATTTTTTTTGCACTCAGTCATGCAATGTATAAATGGTAATAGTGTTCTCTGGCCCTTCTGTTTATAATTTATTTTGTTTTCCCACTCTTCTGGAAAGGATCTTCAACAAAAGTATTAACAATTGGTATTTTTGATGTGTGTGATTTAGATAGATCTATCTATCATCTATTTATCTATCTATCAGCTATCTATCTTTTTGAAACAAGGTCTCCCTCTGCAATTCAGGCCTAGTGTTGAGCTTACTTTCTACTTCAGGCTAGTCTGGAACTCTCAGCAATCCTCTTGCGTTAGACTCCTGAGTGCTGGGATTACAGGCATACGCCAACACACACCTGGCTATGATTTAGATTTAAGGTAATTTTTTAAATGTACTTAATACAGGGTCTACAGAGTATCACTACACAGGTTGGAATCCTAGTGATCCTACTGTTTTCAGCCTCCGAGGCACTAGGATTACACACATGCACCAGAACGCCCAGTCTCAATCACTGTTCAATCGCTGTCTTAGAGCGTCCCTGGGTTAGGGCTGGCACAGCATGTAGGGGATCAAATTCCTGTCTCTGAGTCTGCCTAAGCAGGTGCTTCAATCCACTGAGCTATCTGGATGGCCCTATGATTTAGATTTGAAATGGACCCCTAAGCCTCATGGGCTCAGATGACAACTTAATTATGTGGTGCTATAGCTGACTTGCTGTTATGAGATAGGGTTTGGTGGGAATAGGCAGGTCAGTGGTGCCATGATCTGGAAGGCAGTAGCTCCCCCAGGTTCCTCCCTTTGCTCCCTGCCTCTAGGGCTCTGTAAGCTTCTTTCTTCTACAGGCCCTTCTTCCACGCTGCTCTTAGAGCACTTCTCCAGGGAAATGAAACTGCAAGCCAAGATAAATTGTGTTATCAGGAAAAGAATACATTTAATAACTTACCACTGGGAATGTATTTATGGTAGCATTTGGTACATGTGCTGTCTTATGCAAAATTATTCTATTTTAATTTTAATTACTGTGTACATTACAAGAAGAGGTGCTGAATTTTATGATTTTCACGCCTCTTCAGAGAGGTGCTTGGTCCTCTTTAATCTATTCATGTGTTTTTAGTGTATTTTGAATGTTAAAATACATTTGCATTCTACAGATAAGCTCAACATAGGGCTGGCACATATTTAAAATATTATTCCAGATTCAGTTTGTAAACCTATTTTGCAACTTTTTATCCATATTTATAAATGAGATAAAGCCATGATTTTTCTTGCTAAAGTTTTTATGACTTAGAGATGACATCAATATTCCTAGTTCATAGCTCTTGAATTCACTGTACAGAATTTCCCCACCCTGAACTAGTGAACAATACCTTCGTTCCTTACTCCAGTGCATTTCCTTATTCTGTAGCATTCAATAGCTTTGCAGTTGGACAATTTAGATATTTGAAGGTACCAAATACTTGACTAATCTAAAGAAATATATATATATATATATATGTATATCCTGTGTTATGTCCACTTTGTTTTTATAATGTATAAAGGACCATTAATTTATGCTTATAAATGAACAACACAAGAATGTCTATTGTAACAGCTTGAGATCTAAGTCATTTGTGAATATAGTATTTTGGATATATTAATGTTAAACCAGCAATACTACATGTTTTTTCTATTTTTTGTAATAGTTTTATATGGCATCCAATATACAGATTCCTGTTCTATCCATCTGAATTTATGTTGCTATATTTCCTGCCCTTAGATATTCTTTTCTAAGTTCTAATTTTATTTCATTACTACTGCTACTATTATTATTTTGTATTTCTTTTTGAGACAGGGGCTCACTATGCTGTCCGGGATAGTCTTGAGCCACTTTGTCACCCAGGTTGGCCTTGAACTCACCACAATCCTCCTCCCTCCATCTCTCAAGTGCCGTCTCCCTAAGGTCAGAGAATATTTTTAAGCCATAAGGAACTCTGTACAAATTGTTATCATTTCTAGCTGTCATCAGACCATTATATTTGCTGAACAAATATTAATGATTAGGCCTGAAAATGTTAAAATAGCAGAAAATTGAAACCACCAGCTTTATGACAGTAAGTTGTTTAAATGAATTAATTCTGTCCTTCAAAATATAGAATTGTTAGTTGTTTATCGGAAATTCAAATTTACTTGCATATTCTATATTTTTATTTGTCAAATCGCACAATTTTATACTTAAGGAGATTAAAGTAGAAAAAAGAATCACAGAAACAGTGTGTAATTTTAAAGTAACACTTAGTTTGCCTGACCAGATCTAGTGTATAATTACTGCAAGTGTTTAACAACTCTGTAAGTCAGTCACAAAGAAGATAGCAACACAAGTCAACTTGCGATAGTTTGTGTTCATATTTAAATAGAATGTTAGACAGTTTTTGGTGTATGGTGTGTGTTCTGCATATAAAATGAGAATAAGTCAGTAAATAAAACAAATTAGAAGGAAGAAGAATTTCTGGTATTTGGCCAGTATCTTTTTTCATAACAGTAATGAGAAAGTGAGGACTTGTTCCAATAGTCTGGGCCTAAGTTCCTCTGGGACAACTAGTCCAAGATGATTGTTACACTGGTAAGTGTATTAAAGATGGACATATGTGAAGGAAGAAGACAGAAGTCCACAACACAACAAACACTTGAAAAACAGACTCGGGAATGAGGGCCAGAAAATAACTTGATTAGAAGCAACAGAAATAGCTGGATTGCTTTTTAGTTACTTCCCATTGCTGTCAAAGTCCAATTCCTTATTTTATCTTTCTGTGCTCTGATAAGAATATGTGGAATATTTCAAAAGATGTGTTGGTAAATGATGTTTCTCCTGGCAAATATGAAATTTCTGAGAAATTTATCTTTCAAGTAGAAATTTTTAAAAAATCCATTCCCATAGGTAAACTTATGCTTATGCTGTGGAAAACAAGTCCAAACACCTTAAGGCTGTTTGAGAATTTAATGAAACTAGATGAAAAAAGTCACATAATGATGGAAGTCACTTTTTAAATGCATATGGGGTAAAATTGTGGGTGACATAATTAGTTATTCCAGATTGGTAAAAAAAAAAAAAAAAAAAAAAAAAAATCTCCTTCCCAGTGAGATTCCCGAACCCTGAGTTCAATTCTTGTATCTGAAAGTCACATCAAGCCAAGCCAAGCCAAGCTAAACCAAACTAAAACAACAAATCAATATGTAAAGGTAAACAGTGATAAATTCCTTAGCTTAATCTGCAGGTATATCCATTTCTATGAGAATATGTAAGACGAATTACACAGAACATTGATTTTAATATTTTTTATTAATCTGTCTAGAAAAGGCAGATTGTCCAAAACTTGAGAATTCCAGTCCAGTTTCAATAGCCATATTGATAGATGATTAAAGTTTGGTTTGTGAGTTGCACAATATGTTTCAGTCTTACAGTATCAATAAGAATATTGATTATAAAGTAGTCTTGTCAATGAATTGCAACCTTCATTCCACCCTTATTCATATATTATGGCAATTATGTACATTCTTATATCAAATGTATTTTTGGTTGTTCTTTTAACTGGACTTTGTTGCTTTTGTCTATGTTTTCTGAGTTGTACAGTTATTTCTTCTTTGCCTTCAATGATCTAAAATGTGAATACTTCAAAATATCAAATATACCTAATCTGTGAACACCAATATATCAAATTATCTTTTTTCAGGCATGATAACTCAGCAGACTAAGTGCCTGCTGAGGGAAGCACAGGAACCAGGGTTTGATCTCCAGCAGCACATGTGTGTAGTCCTTCCAGGAGGATTGAGCTGGCCAGCAAGGCCAGGCATGGTGGTACACACCTGGAGTCCCATTTCTAGCTCTATGGAGACTAAAATAGGAGAATCATTATGAATTTGAGCTTCTGTGTAGTCATACCCTGTACCAAATACAGAAAAATTTCAAAATAATAAATAAATAAGTAAAAATAGACAGAAATAAAAGCACAGTCATCAAAATACTTCAAATTATGAAAAGCAATACAGAAGACCTACATCAACAGAGGGCTATTTTATATTCAATATGTAATGATTAATATGTTATATTTAACCTATACACCCCTCTCAGTTCTTACCAGCTCCACTTTACGACCCCAATGGACCCACAGTCATCTTTGTTTTTGGTAGTTTTCAGTTACTGTAACAAATAACTGTAATAGTCATGTTGGAGACATAAAGGTTTAATTTTGCTCATGGTTTTGGCAAGTTTAGTCTCTTACTGGTTCACCCTGTTGCTTTGGGACCTATGGAAAGGTAGCATATCATGACAGTAGCATTCACATTATGATTGGGATATGTAAGAAAAGAAGAAGAAGAAAGGTTTTGGTCCTTGTATTAGTTACTTTTTGCTCGTTGCTGGAACAAATACCCAACACTCAAAATGACGGAAGGAAAGGTTTATTTAGCTCACAGTTTGTGGAGGTTTCAGTCCATATTCTGCTGGCCCAAGGCTGAGTGGAACAGAGCAGAGAGCATCCAGTTCATGGCGGCGGAACAGCAACAAAATGGTGGCAGAGGTAGCCAACCAACA
>PVJA010004732.1:71112-83900 GCA_004027025.1 Myocastor coypus | reverse complement strand
AAAAAAAAAAAAAAAAAAAAAAAAAAAAAAAAAAAAAAAAAAAAAAAAAAAAAAAAAAAAAAAAAAAAAAGCTATACAAGGAACCATTGATTCAAAGTTTTCAAAAGAATAAACGAAATTAACAAACATTTATCCAATCTCATTAGAAAAAGGAAATAGAAATCTAAATTCTAATAATTAGAGATAAAAAAGACAAAATAAGAATGAACACTGTTGAAATCCAGATTTTACTACTTTGAAAGCTGATATTCCAATAAATTGAAGAATCGAGTGAAAAATGGATAAATTTATAGATATACATGACTTAGAAAAACTGAACATGGCCTGTATAAAATCCTGAGTAATCTATGAACAGACAATAAAATGAAGCAATAATAGTAATAATAATAATAATAATAATAATAATAATAATAATAATAATCTACTAAGGAAAGTCCAGAATTCACCTGAACTTTGGATTCATCACTGTATTTTACCAGAATGCCAAGGATGATCTAATATCAGTAATCCTCCAGGTCTTTACTTAAATTGAAAGGGAAAGAATACCACCAAAATCATTTCTGAAAGCTATTATTATCTTCATTTCACAATCAAAGAGAGGACCAACTGAAAGAGAACTACAGGCAATTAATTGTATCAAAGAAAGATGCAAAACTACTTGGCAAGAAACTAGTAAATAGAATAAATTAAATATCCAGAATGATCACACATCATGACCAAGTAGACTTCATTGCAGGAACATAAAGATGTTGCTACATGTGCAAGTCAATAAATGTGCAAGTCAATAAGTGTAATACATCACATAAAGAGAAATGAAGACACAAATTACACAGTCCAACATCTATTCATTCATCACTAAAAATTTCCAAATAAGGGCCAGCCAGATAGTTTAGCAGACTAAAGCACCTGCTTAGGCAGGCTCAAGGACCAGGGTTCGATCCCTAGTGTGCTGGGGCACACTGAATCAGCGAATGATACTGAGTGTAATGGTTCTTGCCTGTAATCCCAGCGTTTGGGAGGCTGAAAACTGGAGGATTACTACTAGTCCAATCTGTGTAATGAGATCCTGTAAACTCTGTACTAAATATATAAAAAAGTAAATCTCCAAGCTGATAGGTATACAACAACAACCATATCTCCATCTGATAAGAATCATTCATACAGAATTTATTGCTAATATCATAATAAGTAGAAGAAATCTAAAAGCCATTCCTCCCCCCAAATTTGGTCAT
This sequence comes from Myocastor coypus, assembly GCA_004027025.1. Taxonomy (NCBI): domain Eukaryota; kingdom Metazoa; phylum Chordata; class Mammalia; order Rodentia; family Myocastoridae; genus Myocastor; species Myocastor coypus. The sequence goes on along the minus strand of PVJA010004732.1, from coordinate 82,668 downwards.
AAAACAAGGATTTCTGCTAAGATTACAAATGTTCATTATAATTTTTAAAAATGTATTTGTTACATTACAAGGTGTCTCTACTCAGCTTGGACTTATAGTGGTCCTCTTGTATTCCACCTCACCAGTTACAGGCTTGCAACACCACATGCAGACTCAGTCACTGGCACAGTGCACTGCAGATGGGGCTGGCACTGCCTGTGTTCCTGGCTGGGGTTTAAGTTTCAGTCCCTGCGTGCTTGCTTGCCTAAGCGTACCACCGCAGTCATTCTCAATTTCTGTCTGAGCATGCAGTCCTGAGGTTTGAGCCTCTGGCCCCTGTACCTGCTTGCAGGCATTTCCAGATACAATAATTTTAAAATTAAAAAAAAATCAAGACTTTCATTTAAAATGAGGAATAAAGACATCAAACAGTTAAGTAAATTGTGAATGTTAACTCTACAAATATATTTAAATTTATTTTTTCATTAGTTTTTATTTTTTTAAAGAATTTATGAGCAGAATAGATTTACTGGGGAGAAAGCTCCTATCTGAGAAAGGGACAGGAGGGAGATCTTGAGTCGGTGGTTTCAAGAAAGCTATCTCTTTCAGTGACTTTAAGAGAGGAAAATCATATGGTGTGGTGGGTCTAAGGTGGTGGAGAAGACATGGGAACTCACTTAGGTGGGCATGAGGTGTGATAAAATTATGGTCAACCAATGAGATTACAAGCACTATTGCTCAGGTAAAATTGATTAAATCTAGGACCAAATGGGGAAGGGAATTATGTAGCATGTGGGCACGAATACTTAACATTATCTTTTCCTGTTGACTCTTTTAGGCTCTTTCAAGGTGATTCATACTTATGTATCATCAATACTTGATGCCCATCCTTAGGGAAGTATGTGGCTGCATTTGTTTACTCTTGTCTTGAGATCTGCCCCACCATGGAGGAGTGTCTTTCCATAGTTGTAGAATCACTTCGTCTTCTATCCTGTCTTCTTGAGGGCCTAGCTCTGTCTGACTGCTTATAATATTTCTATCTTACCTGAAGTTTTGTTTCAGTTTGTAATATCTTGTGGTTAGCCTTTGAATGAAAAGTTCTTGTATTCACTTTAGTTGAGTAAATTTGTGTTCATGTAATATTGACCGATAGAACAGTCATAACATACCTTAAACTAACGTGAGGGCAGTTAAATGATTTACCAAATAGTAGCTGGTGAGAGTCTGGTTTTATAATTTTTCATGTGAAGTATTTCTTTCCTCAGTTGTATGCAACATTCAAGTTTTTGTAATTCAGTGAAAATCAATCATAACACCTGTAACATTTTGTCAAGTTAAAGATGAATAAAAGATGTCAATCTGAAATCTATGAGGCCCCTGGCTCTGTTACAATCTTGGGTTGCATTTCAAAGAGAAATACGTAATCCAAAGAATCCAAAGAATCCATCAAGAGATATATGCATCTTTCTTGAGTATAACACTGCTTACTATCGCCAAAATGATCATGTTGCTTAATTTTTTACCTAAATTATTAAAAAAATTCTATTTACCATCGTCCTCTTTTTGTGTATGTTGATATCAAGGAATGAATTACCAATGTTGCTCTATAAAAGCATTTCCATAGACAATTTTAATCATGTAACAAAACTTAGTACTTTAAAAGTGAGCCCTTAATTTCAATTAATATTGCCCGTCAATTGTTAAGAGAAAAGCAGGGTTTCAAAACATAAAAAGATTGAATGAGTGGAATATGATATTGATTGAATTACTAATGAAATTCAAGGCAAACTGCATTAAACATTTAAAGCCTAAGTCACCCTGAACAAACTCTAATACTTTGGAGAATGAACAAGCTTTCTATTAAGAATTCAACTGGAAAACAGGATTTCAGTGGAATTAAAAACTATGTAACAACTCAATGTATAGTCATAATACTTTATATTTCTGGTAAATAACTGGGAAAATGAGGAAGATGGAGTCTATGAGTTAGGAGTCTGAATCACTTGGTTCCCCAAGTTGGATACAATGAAGAAAATAACTTGTCCTTTGTCAATTAAGTGTAATGGCCTATGACTTTAAATCCCCTGTGGGGAATGACTGTTTTATTGTTGACTTTCAGCATGAAGAGTCCTTCTGAAGACTTTATACAGTATGTCATTCAAGCAGAGGAAAAATGCACTCTGTAAATGTGCTACCTGTGTATTATTTTATAAAGTATAAGTTTTGGCAAGAGGAAACTATACACATACTTGTCATGCTTTTGACTCTAGGAAACACTGATTACATAAACAAATTATCATCTGAACATGGAGTTAGAGTCCTGTGACCAAGATTCCTGAGGAAAAGATTTTAGCATATTTTCTTTATTCTGATCACATTACCTATAGTAAGTAAAGTGCATGATATTTATTAATTCAGTCCTAGGGCATTTGCTCCTCATTATACCTTAGTCCCATTGGATTCTCTTGGTCAAATATGAGGTCAGAGTTACTATTTGTGTGGAAATCATGGAAGAGGATTCTGTGCTGGCAAGCTGAAAAAACATCAATCTCTACTAGTGATAGTGTTTATCTGCAGGTAGAGGGAAAATTAAATCTTGAATCCTTTATAATTAGACTTCCTAAAAGATATGACAATATCTGGCAACCATGAAGACAGAGGGTTGTCTGGATGGAAAAAAGAAAAATTAAAACAAATATATTATAAATCATGTCTATGGCATCCACAAATTACGTTTGTATAAATTATAAAAAGTGGGTAACAATTTGGGATCAGAATGAGTGAGGTTGATTCTCCAGAATCCATAAGGGATCTGAAGAGCCTGCAGGAAAAGAGACAGAACTCAGTGCAGAAAGAGGAAGCAAAAAATCATATTTTCTTTCTAAATCCTGGCTTTTGATGTGAAAAGGTCTCAAATTTACAGGGGCACAGTGAGGACAGCTTACTCCAGAACTCTCTAAGCAGGTGAATCCAGAGGGCTCCATGAAAAAATGCACCAATAAAATGGAGCAGTGGATTCTGTGAGCTACAGCAGCTAGTGAGTGACTCCAGCCCTGAAGAAAAGGCTTCACATGGTGCCATTTTATTTATTTATTTATTTATTTATTTATTTATTTATTTATTTATTTATTTATTTATTTATGTCTTTTTGAGACAGGGTCTCGCTATGCAGTTCAGGCTGGCCTGGAGCTCGCTTGTGTAGCCCAGGCTGGTCTCGAACTCACACTGATCCTCCTGCCTCAGCCTCTCAAGTGCTGGGACTACAGGCATGCACCACCACGCCCAGCTATGTGGCATTTTAGAAGTGGGCCAGATGAATTCAGAAGTCAGATCAGTGCTAGGTTGGCTTACAGCTACTAAGAGAGGCATAACCTCTGACACATTCAAGTCAGGGAACTAAGGTCAGGTTGACAAGAGACACCCAGAATGCTGTAGGTGGAAGAACTCAAACCACAACCCAAAACTAAGGAGAAAATTAGCCTAAGTACCTGTGGAATTGAGAGCACTAGAATTGGTCCCCACTTATTCTGATTGCAGATTTCTAGGATTGCTCAGGACCCTACTTTAATTGTACTGCAGGCAAGCTGTGAACATCTAGCATGGGTGTGGGTACTATCTAATAATGACAGCTGAAACATATCGTGAATTAGACACTACTATAAAAATATAGACCCCAGAAGATAACTGCAGAATTAAAATCACAGATAAATCTTTTTTACGCTTTTTCTTAAATTTTCATTAATGCAAACACTCTTTTAGGTTTTTTTGTATCATTTTGTTATCCCCTAACCTTTCCTTCCCTTCTGTCTTCTTAACCAGTTTCCCAAAGCTTATATATTATTTATTTGTCCATTAATTTTGCTACTAATCTCTTCCCCTTCTTTATTTCTCAACTTTACATCTTATCCCTTTTACATTTTCTCCCTGAAGTTGAAAATCACTCTACAGAGAGAGTATTTACTGTATATGATTTTCTCATGTTTTTAAAGTTTGCTGTATAATTATAGATTTTGTACCTATGTTTTTTTCTAGCAAAGTGATAGTTACAATTGAATTTGTAATTTTCTAGATCATGCTTGATGCTACTGTTATTACTGATTGTGTTACTTTAGCCAAGATAGCATAATACTAATTTTCTTTTTCCTCTTGTATATCAATACATTGTTTAGGGGTAATAAACAGTACTATGGTGCCCTGGTAAAGAACTGGATGCTAGACCAGGTAGTATTTTCTTAGTACCCACAAATTGAAGAGGCAGGACATTGGGACAGACTCATAAGTCAGCTACATCTAGAACATATCACTTATGAGTAGTTATTTACTAAGGAAGTCTTCATCTATGATAATTGATTTATAAACATCTTTGCAGAAAAAAATACTTCAAGATCATTTTCTGCATGAGGGCCATTGCACATTCTGTTCTCTTTGGCTAAAATGTTTTCTCCACCTTCATCTGTAGATTTCAATCCTTTCTGAAAGCAGCATTTCCATAGTACCTAAAAATGAAGCCTGTCCTTTATACTTTGTCATGGACACATTTTCATTTCCTTTTATAGCATCTGCCACAGCCAAACACATAAACATATGTTCATCTGCTAATATAATAAATACTAGTGTTTATTCACATGAACAGTATGCAAGCACTACACCACATGCTTTGAATGTGGTATCTTGTTTAACTTTAAAATATGCAATGAGATAGTTTCTCATTTTACTTGGGAGAAACCAGAGGAATAAGGAGGCTAAATAATATGATGACATCACACAACTAGCGTGTAGAAGTGTTAGGATTTGAACAACTATACTTAAAAATTTTGTTTAATATCTATGCACTAGATATAGTTCTTATAGGCAAAGAGAAGAGGTATTATTTCTTCATTTATTTCTATTCCTCAAGTATAGAACCTGATAAATGCTAGAAGTAGGCTCATTAAAACTTTTGTTAAGTATGCATGACTTAACAATAGGCATATAAATTACTTATCAATAAAGGGAAATTTATTAATAACACTTCATTTTTATAGAATACCATTTTTTAAACCACAGAACATCAATTTTCTCTGTAATATTAGAGACAGTAACAAGATGAAGTATGAAATGTTTGAAGCCTATGAGCCAGAAATGCCTGCTTATAAAAGGGTGTCCCAGCCCTGTGGGATACTGCATATAGAGCCTTGCTGAACATGGTAGTGGGGAAGGAAGTTACAGTGTGGCCTTAAAATATTTACTGCATAGAATCTTGGAACATAAAAGCCTCTTGAACTTCCACTTGAATTTGCCTTAATAATTCTATACAAGTAAGATGGTGGTGAACTACAATGTAATAATTATATCATTTCCTTAGGCTTCTGTGGACACATTCAACCCATGTACAAAAATGTGGGTTGAAGAACAACACCATCCTTCAATCACCACCCCTTTCTTAATGGCTCTAAAGTGAATGTGGGTTTTCAGTTATTCTGGAAAAATAATCAGGAAGGGAATATCTGAGTTGCACTGAAAATGTCATATCAAAACGATATATGTGCATCCATGTTTACAACAGCACAATTTGCCATAGCTATATCCTGGAAATGACACAGATCAAGTGGAGGATGGATAAAGCCCATATGGTAGTTTTATACAAAGGAGTATTATTCTGCTATAACACAGTATAAATTTGAGTTCTTCGTTTGTAAATGGAAGCAATCAGGGAACTTATTCTTTTTCTTCAAGTAACAGAAGCATACATATATTACAGAGCTTCAAAACAAGAATAGCTGATTAACAATGAATGATATATTAATCATTTTTATCATCAAACATGTAGCTCATAGTATCAGATATAGTTATACAGGATGGGACATATGATTGAATGTTACTGTATACTTTCAAAAAATCATAAATTTTCATTCCTATCTTTCTTTGGTAACCTTTTTCTACAAAAATTACGTTAAAGAGAGTATAGTATTAATTGATATGCCATTAGAAATGGTACATACTTAGAAGACCAAGACTACAGGTATTTCAAGTGCAGCTCTTTTATTATCCCATGCTTTCCTCAATACAGTTGCTTAGATTAAGTTGTCTGTCTACAATTAGTCAAGGTCTGAATTCTACGCAATAACTGTTATTTTCCATAAAAATGGTGGAAATTCTTAGTACAAATATCTCATCCATCTTCTATATATGGTCTGCCCCTACCACTTTTCCTCTTTTCTCCTTTCTCTCCTCTTAGTTGTTTGATTCTTAAGTTCCATTTCCTTCCATTTAACTATGTCTGTTACACATTTCAAGTTTTATTTATTTATTTTGGTTTCTTTTCTTTTTGAGTTTCAATTTTTTTATTGTTTAAATTTAACAATTGTTATATTACATATTTTCATCATCAGATCAGTTTAGATTAATACATATAGTTATATAAGATTGATCAAACAATAAAACATTAACCTTTGTAAATCAACATTACTTTTTTTTTCTTTTCCTCTTTCTTTTCTTTGAAAGTTGACATATTGCATATTGTCCTCACAATCATTCTACAGAGTACAGTGTGTGGGCATGACCCACTTCCCTATTGATGTTGCTTAGGAAAAAAAAAAAAGGAAAAGAATATACTTCTCTTTGGACTAAGAGGAAGCAGATACATACACAGTCAAATGCTTTGCAATTGCAGTGGACACCAGTGAAGCTTGTGATGTTGGAGGCTATTGAATCTAAGCCTCCTAAAGCTCATCTCACCAATCTAGCTCTGCGTTTCATGCATTGTAGTTAAGGATTTTTTTCTTTTTTTCTTGCTGGGTGGTCAAGGGCAAGTCAAAGCAAGACCTATATAATATGACATTCTTTTTTTTTGTATCTTCCAGGGTCAAATCCCCTCAGGATTAAGTTTGAGACCATAAACAGTACTTTGTAGAATTGTTGTTAGTGTCAGCCTTCGGGATGAGTCACTGCCATTACTTGGCCATTTTGCTTTCTGTGAAAGCCTGAGAGAATGTTTTTCTCTGGGTGACTCTCCTTAGATGCACTGCAGTTCATTCATCCCTTTCCTCTGAGGTCCCATAATCTTCTTGACCAGGAAATTTGGGGCACCTCTGAGTTATAGGATATTACAGCACAGGCTGTCTTATATCCTGGGTCTTTATTGACCTTGAAGGGCTAGAGCCAAAATATTGGCTATCCTTATAGCCCTTCTTTTTCTCCAGTTTTTGGTCTGTTAACTTACATTCTTAACCCTCCAGCAGAAAAGCTTTGTGATACTATTACTCTATAACATAGGTACTTGAGCTTATCATCACTGGCTTTCTGAATATCAAATATCTTTGACTTAGCTTGGAAATGATATTTTCTGACCATCATTGATATTTTGGTTTCTTACAACAGGGAGACAATATGATATTTACACATGTAGACCTGGGTTATTTCACTTATGAGTATAGCCTCAAGTTGAATCCATTTACCCACGAAAGCTTCAAGATTGTTTTTCTTTCTAGCTGAGTAATACTTCATTGTATAAAAATGCCACATCTTTTTCATTCATTCCTCAGGTGATGGAAATTTTGATTGCTTCCAAAATTTGGCTATGACAAATTATGCTGCTGTAAACATAGCTGAACATATGTAAATATGAAATGATATTTTCAGTACTTTTGGGAAAATTCCCAGAAGGGAAATAGCTGGGTTGAATGGGATTTCCAGTTCTAGTTTTTTGATGAGTCTCTATGTTGATTTCCATAATGGTTCTAGCCATCTACATCTCCACCAGCAGTTCTACCAATTTACATTTCTCAACTGACCAGTGATGTGGAGTATTTGTTTTCATTAATTTATTTACCTCTTGTATTTCTTCCCTTGAGAAGTGTGTATTCATCTCAGACACCTATTTTTTTTTTGATCGGGTGTTTAAATTTTGGGGCCTTATTTTTTTATATACGTATTCTACATAAAAGACTTTTGTCTGAGTGTTGTATATCTATTCAACTCTGCCACTTGGCATAAAAGCCATCAGTGACAATACATAAACAAATAAAAGTTGCTGTGTTCCAATAAAACTGTATTTATAAAGGTGCCCTGATTTTTCCTACGGTATGACAGTTTCTGACTTCTCAGTATAAACCTTAATTTATGAACAAAGGTCAGAGTTGAAGTTTTTCAGTCTTCTGGTTAATTTCCACTCATCTTTGTTAAAGGTTTATGTGGATGCATTCAATTTTATTCAGAAAGTCTGAGAAATAAGCAATAAATAAAAGAAGATGGGTTAATGTAGGTAACAAAATCACATTTAACCAAAAAGCATAACAATTTCCATTGCTTAGTCCATGGCTATAATATATTAAAAAATGCATGTGTGTTTTATGAAAAAACGGACACAGATTTTTTTCCATTACTTTGCATCCTATATGAAACATTGTTTGCAGAATTTCTCCCTTGATAAGTACAATGAATCACGCAAAACTGTAGACTGAGGCATAAGGAAATGAAGTGAATTACTATCCACTTCTTTCTGCTATGAGAATCTGAATTCCTGAACATAAATTATTTGTATAACTCATGTGATTTTTTTTTTCTGTAAAGTTTCCATTTTATGTATAATTAATAAAATTGAGAGGTTACTTTAATTAAATTTAATTAATCATTTACATAAAAATGTATTCCCTTAAAAAATGAAATAGTAAAAAGTTACAATACTGGTTATCTGCAGAAACAGTGACTTCACGGGCTTTCTGATTACTCTACGGTTGTGGGAGTATTTTAAAGAAGTTTTACATAGACACAGTAAACTTAACTTTCAAATACATATTTGGAATTTTAAAAAGATTATCATTGTATCTTTTTAAAGTTTTCTTATAGCAAATTTTTCTTCCAAAGAGCACCACAAAGATACTCTGTTACTGCGTCATTAAGACAAATGAAAATAACCTGACAATTTCAGGTTGCCTCAGTTAAATAACTGATCAGAGAAATATACCAGCATATATTTTCTCAAATATTTTATGAAAATGTTTTCCTTGATGTTGAATAATGTTGGAAATTGAGAAGATTAAATCATAATTATCAGGAGTAATGTTGCTTTCTTAGCGATAACAATTTCTTACAGTTATCTGTCCAAGTTTTCCAACTCTATAATTTGGGCAGTAGGGTATCTACTTCAAATAAAAATCACAGATAAGTTGCTAGGCATGGTGGCACACACCTGTGTTGCAAGCTACTCCAAAATCTGAGCAAGAAGATGACCAGTACAGACTGGCAAGTTCAAAAAGTCCTGTCTCAAAATAAAAAGGACAAAAGGAATACATATGTAGCTCAGAGAGCTTGACTGACATTTTCAAGGTCAATCAGCAATATATACACATGTATAAGTACTCATGCACACATACAAGCACACACATCCAAGATAGCTCAGAAAATCTATGGATTCCTAAGATAGCACTCAAAATCTATGTGATAACTACAGGTGGAGATTTATAATCACAGTATTAGATAGCTGAATGTCTAGGTCACTTTACTCTTTTTCATGAGACAATGTACCCCAACACATAAAATTTAGGAAGTACAGGTTTATTTAGCTCACAGTTTGCGGAAGTTTCCATCGGTATTTAGCTGGCTCAAGGGTAGAGTGGCATATGAGAGGGGAGAACAGTTCTTAGCAGGAGAAAACATCAAAAGCAGGAAGAACAAAAGCGTGGGGCAGTGAAGACAGCTTCTTTCCCTCCTTCATATTGTTAGCAAGCTACCTTCTCCATGACAGGTGTAGCAATCACATCCATAATCCCAGCATTGGACCATTACTCTGGAATATTACCTCATGAGTGCATGAAGCTTTTTGGGGGTGATATCTAGACACAAACCATAATATGAAATGTTGTAAATAATCTGTTGTGTTACAAAAGTTCAACCAGATTTATCCACTTCTTTTATCTTCCTGTCACTAGAGGAAGCATACTTCCTTTTGTAAGTTTGATATTTGTAATGGATACTACATATTTTGTGTTATATGCCAGGCATAATATGTACAACTTTATGAGGCAGAAGTTATATTCATTTGATGGTAAAAATTTGAAGCTTACGAATATATCATGGGGCAATGTTAAGCCCCAGACAGCTTCAGAAAACCTGGTGAGCTATACCTTCCCCTATGACACAGGATCAATGCTGAGCCTTGTGAACCTGAGCAGCCTCTGTGAGTATCCGTATTTTCTTTCATTACTGAAAGCAGTGGGGAACTTCAGAACCTTCAAAAATGTCACAATAAAAGAGCAAAACCCAAACAGACCTCCAGTCCATCCAGAACAAGTACAGTAGACTTTGATGTAGAAGATGTTGAAAATCACATACTGAAATTCCTGAAATGACAACAACTGAGGAAGAAAAGCAACTCCGTCAGGTTATGGACAATGTCAAATCAGAAATACTGCCTCAGGTACAAAAAGAAGTGACAACATAACGAAAAAATTGCTGAGTATATCTGAAAGAGACAGATGAAATAATAGAGAATAGAAAAATGATGGAAACCTTGAATAATGTAGAAAAGAATTAAAATTCATGAAAATCCACCGAACAGATTAAGACCTACACTGAAGTATGCCAGAACCATTTGAATGAAACTGAAGATAGATTTTCACATCTTGAAAACAGCATTTCAGGTAGAGATCATAAAAGGAATGATCTCTTAGAAATAACAAGGAAGCAGAAAATAACAATTCAACAGCTGTAACGTGATGCAAAAATATATAATATATATAACTGATAGATGTCAACAAAACAACTGTGACTCAACACAAATGACATAAAAAGACTATTTGCAGAAATGTTCCCACACATGGGAAAAGAAAGTGCAAAATAGTAAGTGATGTATATAAAACTCTAATTAGCCGTAACCAAAATAAATCTATAGCCAGACTCATAATAATCAAGGCCCCATATATTCAGCAAATAAGCAGAATATTAAAAGCTATTAGGGAAAAGAGTCAGATAACCTATAGTAGAAAGTCTTCCAGAATCATTTTGGATTTTATAAAACAATCAAGTGAAGAAGAGCTTGGAATGAAGTATTTTATATCCTTAAGGAAAAAAAAAAGCAAAACTTTCCACCAGTGCTGATGAACTCTAATTATCTTTTAAATTAATGGAGAAATAAGATATTTCCACAACAAACAATTTAAGAAATTCATGACCACCAAAACAACCTTACAAAGATTACTGAAAGATATTCTAGAGAGTTTAAAATTGATCACAACTACAAGAACAATACAGAAAGAAATCACCAGGTAGAGCAAGAAATTGAACAGAGAGGGAAAGTAGGGAGCTGACAGCAGTAAAATAACATGACAAAGGTAAGCCAGTACATATCAGTTACAACTGTCAGTATGGACCTCAATTCACCAGTCAAGAGAAGCAGGGGGCCAGAGTGGGTCATGAACAACAACAACAGAAAAAAAAAAAAAAAAAAAAAAAAAAAAAAAAAAAAAAAAAAAAAAAAAAAAAAAAAAAAAAAAAAAAAAAAAAAAAAAAAAAAAAAAAAAAAAAAAAAAAAAAAAAAAAAAAAAAAAAAAAAAAAAAAAAAAAAAAAAAAAAAAAAAAAAAAAAAAAAAAAAAAAAAAA
>PVJA010004732.1:0-71012 GCA_004027025.1 Myocastor coypus | reverse complement strand
ACTTCAAACCAACAATAATCAAAAGTAATAAAAAGGTCACTATATACATGCTAGGAGAAAATTACAAGAGAAAGAGATAACAATCATAAATATATACAATCCAAATATACAAGCTCCCAGCTATATACTGAGCTGTTGGTTTCATACTTCTCTCTGTTTAATTGCTTTCTCTGCTTGGTGGTTCCTTTCTATTGCTGTTGATATTAATTTCTTTATTATTATTTATGTATTTTGTACAAGATCTCACTATGCAGCTGAGAATCACAGTGATCTTCCTGTTTTCAGCCTGCTCAGCGCTGGGATTATAGTTGTGCACCACCACACCGGGGCTTAGTAGCTTGCGCAGCGCTCTCAGGAGTGGGACTGGTGAGGAATGCCATACCAGAGATTGAACCCTTGCTCTTGAACTTGCCTAAACAGGTGCTTAGTCAGCTGAGCTATCCCAGCAGCCCTAATATCAATCTCTTTCTGGATTATCTCCAGTAATCTTTGTAGGGTTGTTTTGGTGGTCATGAATTTCTTCAAAATTTAACAAATACGAAAAGTCAAAGAATGACACAATTATAATGGGTGATTTTTACACCTCATTTTCACAAGGAGACAGATAATCTAGGCAAACAAATCCAGCAAAGAAACAACAGAACTAAACTAACCTTGTGAAATTACTCATTTGTTAGACTTTTACTGTTCCACCCAAAAACATCAGAATGCACATTCTTCTCAGTTGTGTATAGATGTTCTCTAAAGTATACCAGGTACTAATCCTTAGAACATACTTGAGTAAATGCAAAACAATTGGAGTCATTCCATACGTATTATTTGACATAGTATAATAAACTGGAAATTATTGTCAAAAAGATATTGCAAGAACTATATAAACATGGAAATTAAATAACACCTTCCTCAATAAACAATAGGACACAAACCAGGCATGGTGGTACACACCTGTAATCTCAGCACTTGGGAGGCTGAGGCAGGAGGCTTGGTGTGAGTTCAAGACCAGCCTGCACTACAAAAGTGAGCTCAAGGCCAGCCTGACCTGCATAGTGTGACCCAGTCTCAAAAAGATAAACAAACAAACGAACAAACAAACAGGTCACAGATGAATTTAAAGAAAAAGTTAAATAATATTTGCAACCAAACAAAAATGCAGATACAACTTACTGGAAAGTTTTGGATGCAATGAAATCATCCCAAAGAGCAAATTTATAGTGAATTCTCATATGAGGAAAATAGAAGCACAACAACAAAAAAAAAAAAAACACTTCATAATATATACTTCATTTCTAACTTCTGGAAAAATATGAGTAAATCAAGCTCAAGCCTAAAGATCAGAAAATTATAAAGACTAGCATAAAATTAATGTATTGGATAGTAAGAAAACAATGAAGGTATTAATGAATCAAACAGGTTATTTCTTTGAAAAAATAAATACAATTGATAATCTAATAGACAACCTTATTTTAAAAAGTATAGTATAAATTCAAATTCATGTAATAAGAAATAAAAAGCCTGAAATCACTAAAAATCCCATAAAAATTGAGAAAGCCATCAATACCTACTTTGAAAATCTTTACTCTCACAGATTAGAAACTATAAATGAAAAGATTCATAAATGCATATGAATTACCAAAGTAGAATCAAGAAGATATAAAATTTCTGAATACCTCAATGTCAGGCAATATAGGCAAAAGATAATTAAAATCATACCAGAAAAAAAAGAAGTCCAGTCCTGATGGATTCACAACTGAATTCTACCAGAAAGTTAGATGGTTTAATCCCAATACTGCTCAATTCTTCAATTAAATGAAAATAAAAAATTGCTAGTTCATTTCTTGAGCAAAGTATAGCCTTAGTACCAAAAGCAATGAAAGACCCAACTGCAAAAGAGAAAATCAGACAAATCTTCTTCATGAACATAGATGTAAAAATCTTTAATAAATTACTATTAAACAGAATACAGATAATCATCAAGATTACAAACCATGACCAAGTGAGATTTATCCCAGGAATGCAGGTATGGTATAACATATGCATACCAATAAATGTAATACACCATACCAACTGACTTGAAGACAAAAATCACATGATCATCTCAATAGATGTTGAAAAAGATTTTGACAAACTCCAGTATTCATTCATGATAAAAAAAAATTCTTAGAGAGATTCAAAAAGATGATCTGCACCTCAATCTGATAAAAGCCATACCATGCACGAGTGTAACTTATCCCAGGAATACAGACATAGATCCGTATACCTCTCCTGGTTATTTTTCCAGAAAATCTAAAATCATTATACCACAGCTATGTATGTGTACTGCTGTTCACAGCAGCATGACTTGTCATAGCTAAATATTGGAAACAATCTAAATGCCTCAACCAAGGAATGGGTGAAAAGGATGTGGAATTTTTAATGGATTATTATACAGCCGCAAAAAAGATAGAACTGTGGCTTTTATAAGTAAATAGATGTAATTAGAGACAATACACATAAATGAAATGTTAGCCATCATGTATAAGCATTGCATTGTCTCCCTAGTGTAAGAACCTGAAAGAATAAAATATAAAAGGTAACTTCAGTACAGTAGTTATAGCTTTTGCTATGCTGGTAGTCTGGAGATGTATCATATACTGTACATTTCCTAAATTTTCAAGGTTGTTTTGTCAACAGTTGGACTGCTGTAGACATCAGCATGCTACAAATTGGCATCTTTATAAGGTGCTGCTACAGTTACTACAAACATATTCTTTTCATATTCCTTTAAATGGTTTTCTAAATTGGGAAATTTGCCCTTAGCATTGCTGCACTTTCAACTTTGAATCAGTGACTACAGTTGTCTTTTGTGTTAGTTGTGTCTGCAGTGCTATAATTGTTACAGCAACATTGCCATCATTCTCCTCCTGTAGGAGTGTAGCTTTTGCTATATTCCTTATTCAGTTCCTCAAGTGAATTTGCAGATCTATTACTTAGGCAGTCATTTCTTCTTCAGAAGCATCAAGAATTTCTCCATGTCTTTTGACTTTTTTGTAGATTGTCATCTTTCTGTTCAATATTTTTGTGTAACTGATTTGTCTCTTCTTGATGACTTTCTAAAAGTTCAGTTGTCACCTCCTGTGCCTTACTGGTAAGTTTCTTTTGGGGTCATTTCTAGCTCTTAATTTTTTGTGCCAGGTGGGTATGTGGATTTGTGCTTCAACCCAATATCTTCCTGCTCCTGTTTGATTTTCTTTTGCATTTATTGCTCATATTCTTTCTTTAGTAGATCAAATTCTTGCTGATGCTCCTTCCTTAATGCTTGAAAGTCTTTCTGCAGTGTAACAATCTCCTTGCTCAGTTTTTGCTTTTCTTGCTCTGCGTCTGGTAATTTAAATTTGAGGTCATTGTGCCGGGCTTCCAAGTTACCAACCAATGTAGGCTGGATTATGTGTGATTTAAAATTCTTCAGGACTGTCTTCCAAAATTTCAGTGAGTTTATTGTTCTTTCATTGATGTGTTGCTGTACAACCTATAATTTTTCATATTTTGAAATCAACTTTTCAATTTCAAATCTGTGTATGTCCTTCTCTCTTACTAAGCAAGATATTTTACTCCTATGTCAGACAAGTTAGTTCCATGTCCTGGAGGGTTTTCTCGACATCATAAACTAAATTTTCTGTGCTCTCTCTCTTTTTTTCCCCATGCAACATCTCATTACAAAGCTCAGACTCATAGCAATCCTCATGATTTCTGCCTCCTTAGTGCTGGGATTACAGGTATGTGCCACTATACCTGGACTTTATCACTGGCTCAGTGCACCCAGGGGAAGGACTGGCATAGCATGCAGTGCCAGGGATCAAACCCTGGCCGCTGCATTTACTTAAGCAAATGCTTAGTCCACTGAACAGTTTTTCTTTGTTAACTCCCTCTTCTTCCACAAGTTGAGATACTATCAGGGAATCTTTCTTTTCCTCTTCAAGTTCTTGTGGAAAAAGGATGCACAACAAATGATCATTTCATTTTGCAGTGGTATCTCCATCAGTTTGTGTGCCATAGCTTTGATCTTCATCTTGCAGAAATGAGGAGAGTGATATCAGGAAAGTACTGCTCAGAAAACTGTGCTTGTATACTGTATACTCATTTATTTGAGAATTAAACTTTAATTTAGTGCCCTTTGTGTGGTCAGAGACAAGGAAAAACCTGACATTGGCTCTTGGGAATATTGCAGCTGCCTTTAAAATAGATGCATTTCACCAGTAGAAAACTGGTGACAAGCCAGGTGTGGTGGCGCACACCTGTAATCCCAGAACTTGGGAGGCTGAGGCAGGAGGATCAGTGTGAGTTCCAGGCCAACCCGGGCTACAAAAGTGAGTTCGAGGCCAGCCTGAACTACATAATGAGACCCTGTCTAAAAAAAAACAAAAACAAAAAACAAAACAAAACAAAAAAAACTGGTGACAGTTTTTTGTTGTTGCCATCCTTAAGTTTTCTTTTGAGAAGAATTTTAGGTCATTTGAAAGGTATTTTTTAATAACTTAATGTGATTTATGTGCTCAGTTAATTTTCCTTTCATTCTTGCCTCTCCTTTTAAAGATCTGCTTGCCTTATTTATTTAAAGGATGATTTTTCTGTTTTTTAAAATTTAATTAATTAATTAATTAATTAGCATTTTAGGGAAGCATATATAGGGTGTTCATGGTCTCACTACAAAATTGGACTGGTAGTGATCCGCCTCCCAAGAGCTGGGATTAGTGGCTTGCACCATCACACCCAGTCTCAATTGCTGTTTCAGCATGTCCCAGGGGCAGGACTGGCACCTCAGGCCTGGGGATTGAACCCTGGCCCCTGAGCCTGCTTACAGGCAGTTTAATCCACTGAGGTATTTGGCTGGCCTGATTTTTCTGTTTTTAATGATTTGTGCAATATAATTTGAGGTGAAACTTAGTGGATTTTTTTCCTAACAAATTACAGTATTTAATTTATTGCTGACATCAATTCTTGAATAGCAAAAGACTAATTTTTTAAGCTGTAACTTACAATAAATCCCAAATTTACAAATCCCAAATAATGAGTACCTCACTAATCACTTAGCTTTTTTTTGTTGTTGTTTTTTTTTGTTTTCAGGACTGGGGTTCAAACTCATGACCTTGCACTTGCCAGGCTGGCACTTGTTCCACCAAGCTATCTCTTCCCAGATTCCTTAGCTTTTTCTTTTTTCTTTCTTTTTTTTTTTTGTTTTTCAGATTCAAAACACTTTGCTATGGCAGCCACTACAATTAATACAATGTGTATTGTTATCTCCATCATTTGTTCAGAGTATAACGTGCAGACACGGTAACTTTTCTAAACACTGTTGGTAAAAATATTTCTTCTCATTGAACTGACAGAAAGTAGTTGTATACATAGTCAAATATTGCATAATATTAGTGGGTTATCGGCAGAACTGGCAATATCACAAGCTGTTGACTTGAGCCTTTTACAGCTCAGCATACTAATCTGCCCCTTGGCTTTTGTACTTATATTTTTCACAGGAAAAAATGCTATGCAAGTATAAATTGTAAATTGTAAATAGTAAATACAAACTCTATTGTATCGTGAATTCGTGAGTGGTGGCATTGTCATCTTTGAGGAGAAGATAAATAAATGTAACTGTAAAAAAATCCAAAAGATAGAAGAAGTACTGTGAAACAAGAAGAAACTGCTCAAAGTGAAGGAATAACTTCATTGATGAGGAAAGAAAGAAGAAATGGAAAAAATATAGAAGTATATACATAAGGTAACTGGGACAAATGTACTGCTGATTTCTTCTGGTCTATTGAAAGGAAGAGTTAATGCTTAAATGTTTTTAATTCTTAATTTTTTGATCAATTTTGCATGCTTATATCTGGTGTTCTGAACAACTAATTTGAAGACAACAATATATATTGACCTTTTTTTTTTTTTTTTTGAGGTAGCAGGCATTGGACTGAGGACCATGTGCTTGCCAGGCAAGTGTTTATTTTACTGAGCTATCTCTCTGGCCATTAAAGACAACAATATGCAATATAACAGCCATTGGTGATTTTCTGTCATTGTGTTTAATGAAATTCTGCATTGCTTCTAATTTTTCTTAACATTTTTTATTCTTTTTAAATTTTTTTGATGTAAAGAATATGACATGAGCAATGATTATGATAGATAATGGGTAAGTCCAAATTTATACCAGGGCTGTCACGTTTTGAAGCTGTCACATTGTTATACATTATTTCTTATTAAAAGTAATAACAAATAAAATTTAATTAAAAAAAGAAAAAGAAAAAAATATTTTAAACTTTTTTGCAGAAAACAGGAATGACATATTTATTAGGAGATAGTGGTCCTGATCCAATGGATTTGAAAACTGCACATGAGAATTTTATGAATGTGGCTGTATGCTTTCTGTGGATAAAACAAAATTAATGTCATTTCTATACCACAGAGTTGTTATGCATTTAGACCCATGCAAGCTAACATTGTTTTTCAACTATTATAAAACGAATGAATACTCACGGGAAAATGGATCTTTGAGTGTTGTAGAAAAACCATTTGAAAAGCTGTAATTATTGTAAAACAGTTTGGCAAGGGTGAAGTTTATTGGTGGAAATGAAAAGCAGTTTTGAGGCCAAGAATTTGTTATTTTTCACTAAGAAGCTTAATGGAAAATAAAATGATTTCCTTTCTTTGGCCAACTTAAGATGTGTAAATATTCCCTTCAAGCAATAAGTGCAAATTCCATCCCACTGATGTAAATAAAAGTAGCTCATGCTTCATCTTGACAATCTCAAACTTTTAAAATGTTTTTGGGAAGAACAGAAATACATTATCAAATTGGGGGCAAAATCGTTGCCTGATTGATCACAGCGTTTATTGTTTAAAAATTTGTGCTCCACTACAAAAATTCAATCACTGTATTGAAATAGAATACTTTTCACTTTGTTTATTGAAAGAAAATTAAAAGGAAAGTGCTCCTCAACTTTGTTTTTCCTCTGACATCTTTCCTCTCTCTAATGTGGAATGAACAAGCTACAATCACCATTTCCTTTTTAACTTTTGTTTTTTAGAGAAAGGTTTGCACTAAGCCACTAAGTGGCCAGGCTTACTCAAACTTGTGATCCATCTGCCTCAGCCTGTCAGAGTACTGTGACTGAAGCTGTTTAGAGTCCTACCTGCCTTTGTTTGAGATGGGCTCTTGTGATGTCCGTGAGGCTGGTCTCGAGCTTGTGGGCTAAAGTGTTTCTCCTTTCTCATCTCCAAAGTAGCTGCAACTACAAGTATAAATCACTACATCTACCCTCAACACTTCTCAAACTTTAGGAGATGCATAGTCATCCTTTATAAACTTTATTTTATTTATTTTCAGGGAAAGTCTAGCTTGAGTCTTTCTTAGCTCACTAACATGAGTTTGAAGTATTTGGTACAAACAGGCTATTCAAACTTTTGAATTGACTGACCTCAAGCACCACACTTGTAGAAAGCAATGGTGCAGAAAAATGGAAAGAATATGACCAATAGCATTTTATGTTGTTTCTCATTTATTTTCCCATGAGCAAATTATAAAATGTAATTGCTTCAGTAATATAACTTTAATTTACTCAAATTAGAATGCCTGGAAACACTCCTTTTTCCTTATTTTAATGAACTTTTTCTGAAGAACAGTTAGAAATACCTAAATAGTGTTTTTGAAACTGCTTGATCTGCGATTACAAGGTTGCTTGCCTAATTTTAACAGAATCTCTAACCTCTACAGAGTTTGTACTCCAGCTTTCACTTTGGTTGATAGCTTGCCCACATACTGTCCTCATCTTTCTGACTATACATTAGCGCACTGGACCCTCTTTCCTTCTACTATCTCTCCCAAGCTTTCTCTTCTTAAGGTATTCCTTTCTTCCCACATTTCCTGTTTACCTGCTACTCCCATTTTAACCCCTTTTATCTCCTACTAGACTGCACTGTACTGTTTAATTATTGTGTTTCACAGCACCAGAGTTATATATACAATCACACCCCACATAATGAAAATGCAAACAGCAGAGGGCCACATACATGGGATGGCCGCACAAGACTTTAATGAAACTGAAAATCCCTAGCACCTAGTGACATCACAGTTACAATAACAGTGTTGTACAACACATTTCCCATGAATTTTTAGTCATGATAATTTGAACAAACCTACTGTGATGCCAATAGTATTAAAGTATCCCACATATCGTCATATATAGTACATAATATCTGACAATGATAATGAATGACTGCATTTAGTTTTTTAATATTATACCTTAATAGGGCTGGTGAGATAGCTCAGTAGACTAAGAGCTTGCTTAGATAAGTGGAGGGGCCAGGATTTGATCCCTGGCAACACATGCCACACTGGTCCTGCCTTCGGGTATGCTAAACCGGAGATGAAGTTTGGATGTGGTGGTGTATACCTGTTATCCCAGCTCTAGGGAGGCAGAAATCAGGAAGATCACTATGAGCCTGAGCTGTGTAGTTAGACCCTGCACACACACACACACACACACACACACACACACACACACACACACGCACAAAACAAAAAAAATTAAAAATACCTTGTTAGTTTTTATATTTAGATATCTTTTGTATTTTCAGCACTTTAAAAATGTTTACTCTTATTTATAAGTAAAAAAGGTTTATTATAAAAGTTTGCCAATGTGACCAGCATGAGCCTTATATATCACTAGTTTACTGTATAGTGAAGTGCATATTTTTACTTGGGCTTGACCTATTTTTTATTTTATTTTATTTATTTATTTATTTATTTATTTATTTATTTATTTATTTATTTTTGTCTTTTTGAGACAGGGTCTCGCTATGCAGATGAGGCTGGCCTTGAGCTCACTTTTGTAGCCCAGGCTGGTCTCGAACCTGCACCAATCCTCCTGTCTCAGCCTCCCGAGTGCTGGGATTACAGGCGTGTGCCACCACGCCCGGCTTTTGAGCTTGATTTAATCTCATGTGTTTTTCTTCATCCTATCCCTAAGAGCAAGAGTCTATACTATATATACACATACACAAACCGAGTGGCTTCGGTGTACAGCTGGCTATACCGTCTTGGTTTGTGTAAATATATTCTATGGTGTTTGTATAATGATAAAACATTCAAATTAGTACTGTATTTTTCACGACATATTCCTCATTATTAAGTGATTCTTGACTGTGATTATTTGTAAGGAAATATACATAAAATTTAGATTAAAATATCAGATTTTTGAGGCCTTGGATTTATTAGATTTTGGACTGAAACTCACATCATTACCTCTCTTGGTACTTAGGTTTTCAGATGCAGAAAGAAACTGCTCTTTGGGCCTTCAGGTTGCCAAATGTAGATCTCAGGACTTTCAGTTTTTCTAATGAGTGAACTATTTCCTTATAATAAGTCTTTAGAGGACTCTGAATAAAACACATGCACGTAGTTTTAAATGTGCCCTTTGAGAAAAGCAATTTTTAGGGCATGTATATTTGAAATGTTTTCTTCCATTAGTACAATTACTTTAGTACATAAGATTCCTCACGATGAGTGTTCCAAGAAGGCTAAGAGAGGGCCTTTTCCAGTGTTCTAGCTGAGCATAGCGCACAACACTGTATCTGGCACAGGCATGATTGATAGGCACTGGTGTTTAGTTTGGTAAATCAAGAGCATCATGGGACATAGGACCCAACTTTTCTGAATGGGATTTTCATGGGATACTAGTCTAACCACTGCAAGTTAAGAATATTTTTGCATATATGATTAAATTTTCCTAACAAAGCAATTAAGATTCTTCCATTTTATTGGTTTTGTTTTGTGATTGTATAATCTAGGTTCTCTCTACAGTATTATTTTGCCATCAGTCTCTGCGATCATACTCTTCCCTTCATGTTATGAATCAGCAAGGCGAAGTTGCTTATTTCCTATCAGTTCAAACAAAAGTCTATTTTTGTTCCAGACCTCAATCCAGCAACTGCATCCCAATTTACATTTAAACATGCCTTCTTGAAGAGACTTCCTGTTACATTTGCTGGACTTCACTTCTAGTAACCTCCACTTGAATCTAAACCAGTCAGTTTATTCTCAGGATATTGTACTAAGCTTGTTACCTGGATTACCTTAGCTTTCATTGCCAAAGGTAACGCTTCAAGATTTATTTTCTGTTATGGAAAATAAATCTCTTCTCTGAGTCTTGTTACTATCCAATGTAGCTCATCAATTGTGCTCCAACTCTGTCAAAATATGCTGCAGAAGCTTTATTCATATCATGATGTTACTTTGCAGGTCAACATGACATTCATTTGGACTCATCCAAAAAGAACAACAAATTCTCCTTGATGCTTGCATTTTACAGAATCAATAATTTCTCCCCCTTAATGTCTACTTTTCGAATTTTAACGAGCATTGAATCTTAGAAGAGACAGTGACTTTGTTTGCAAGTGGAGATATTAATTACTTTAAAGTGCCACAGTTAAGGGAATATCAGCAGTCAGTTCTTGCTTTTGTAGTATCATCACTTACAATCTTACAAAGATTATTATCAATTTCCTTTAACAATCTGTCCTGCCTTTTTAATGTACTGAACACAGTTCAAGAAGGTTACAAGATAATTCTATCAAAATTACTTAGGTAGGGGTCATGATAACTGAATTCTACATCTGAGGATTCTATTGAAGACTAGCCAGGGACTGCAGAATCTTCATTTTAAACCACATATTTCAATAGTTCTTTTTTTTCTCTCTCTCTATTGAATACTGCTTTTAGAAAACATAAGTCTTTGTTATGTTTATGTGGTCATATAATACACAGACATAGGAAATAGAGTATCAGTGATACCTTAAAAGCGGAAGTATAAAACAATAAGAGAAAAGCATAAACACGGGTGATGTTTGCTTGTTCTAAACCACAGTGGCTCATTCTGTGTTGCCATAGGGTATGAGGACTCATTGCTTCATAGACTTCAAACTTTAGGATTTCCGTTTTTTTCCTTTTGTAGCAAAGAACAAATTCGAGGTGAAATGGGTAAATTTGGTTGAGGGTTTTTAAGGGGAAACTTTGGTGTAGGGAGACAGAGAGGACATGCAACGTCTGAAGGGCACTGGTAGCCAGATGCATGGTGTTGGTAGGAGATAAAGAAAGGTGCGGGAAAGCCTTGTTGGCAGGGGCTAAATTTGAAGGACAAGGAGCAGCAAACTGTCTCTTACAAATTGTAACCTACTCAACATTGTACTTTCTTGGAGAATCCCTTATCTCCCCACCCCCATCCCCTGTTGTGCTCCTTAAAGTATATGTATTCACAGTACCTGGGTCAAACTGTGAAATACTATTGCAATATCAGGAAAAATACAGAATTAGAGGGTGGCTAAGCAATTTCAGAGCAATTTGAACTTCCTGCAACTTCTAGTAATTCATAGTATTTACAAACTATTTTGGGGGCTTGCTGGGTAGTTCAGTGGATTAAAGCACATGATTTGGTGAAAGCACTCAGGCCCCGAGGACTGCAGTTTGATACCCTCCCCCACATGGAGCATGACCCCTGCCCTTAAGGCAGCATGAGCCATAACAAACAAACAAACAAACAAAAACTCTTCGCAAAAAGCTTTTGGTCTTCAGCGAATGGGAACACTAAAAAAAGTGTTATGTGGTTCTTCATTGTGGGGAAGTACTGCCAAGATAAGCCCTGCAGCTAACTTCTGTTTCTTTACTTTTGTTTCTGTACTAAGGGCCCAAGAACTGGTACAGTCTGTGTAACCTGAAAGTTGCTTGGATTGTTAGAGGGGAATGTCCACAGGAACATCTGTGATAGTAAGGATCATATATCATCTCTCTGGGGCTCAGTTTTGTCACCAATACATTAAAATAATGGAATCAAATTCTCAACATCATCCTTAGGGTTTTAATTTTCTGTCATTACATAAAGGAATGAGCTCATCCTTTCCTGAATGAAGCTGTTTCTCTTCTGGGAAAGTTAGGCTTATAATGTATGAGGGCAAATATTCCAAATTAGCATTGCACCATGAATCAATTCCATGGTCATACTCCCAAGATCCATCCCACCTCTGACTACATGAGGCTTTAGGGGAACATCTAAGCACACTCCATCTCATTCTGTTGCTGGCCTCTCAAGGATTCATGGGCATCCCTTTAGGCAAAAGGTATATAATCCATGTCCAAGAGTTGCCAAAGTCTTAACCATTTCAGCATTGCTAAAAATGTCCAAATCCAAACTGTCCTCTGAGATTTAAGGCAAACACCTAGCTGCAAGACCCTACACAAAAGGAGAGTTAAACTCTTCCAACATTCAACAGAGCAAAATAAACATTGACATTCCAAACGTACAAGTAGGTTAAACCACTGTGCTGTAGTGTTTTCTAAATCTGCAAAAATAAGAAATACTGAAAATAGAAAATTCATTGATTAATTCACCTGCTAGTTTAACTGGCCAAAGAAGGAAGCACCCAATTTTATTGGGTTTTTCTTGTTTTAGACTGTTCAACTCAAGACACATTGAACCTGCTGTTTGGAGACAAAGAATAGATACTTCCTTGGAGATTCCTTGGTGACCAATTTACTTTCCCATCTTATTTGTTCCCTGGCCCTCTACTTCCTGGAATTCTCCATCTAGCTGGTGAGCTTGAGAACAATGTCTCTGAAACAAGTGGGAGACACGTTGTCCAAATTTTTGTTATCATAAGTAGAGAAACATTTACTGTTATCACAGGAAGAAGAAAATGTGCTGTTACAGAAGTATTCTCCTCTGTCCCTGAGGCTTAGCCTAGACAGCGCCTCTCATTTTCAGCTTTAGCTTCACTTTCTGCTGTGCACAGTTCCTCTTCCACCTAAAGAATCATCACTTATCTGGGAGAACCAGAAAGACTTCCTCTGAATTCATGATGCATAACAACTTCAGCACTGCTAAAAAAGTACAAGTCCAAAGTTTCCCCTGAGATTTAAGACAAACACCTAGCTGCAAGGCCCTGTACAAAAGGAATGGGAGTTCAACTCTTCCAACATTCAACAGAACAGGATAAACATGGTCTCGACAAGGAATTTGAACTCTTACAGGCAAAGCCTAGAAAAGATCCTTTGTTCTTCTGGTTTTCCCCTCTGGTTTTGAAGCAAGCATAGACCAACTAGCCTTGGGCCATGTACTAAGTACCTAAGCAAGCACAAGGATCCAGGTTTGATCCACTGTATCACATGCCCAGCCAGCCCCAGCCAGGCGCACTTCCTGGGTGTCATGGTACACGCCTGTAATCCCAGCTCTGGGGAAACTGAAATGGGGATAAATACAAGTCTGAGCTGCATATTAACACCCTGTACCAAACACACAAAAAACATAAAAACTAAATGAAGCAAAAGAAAACATAAAACAGCTAGCCTCATTTGACTGAATAGGGAGAGGTTTCTTGAGCATAAGATCCAACATAAGATAATACTAGCTACTGTTGCAGGAAAGAATAGTATAGGTTTGAATTAATATGTATTTATTATTATTATTATTATTATTAGTCATTTACTTATTTATTTATTTATTTGGTACACAGTTGAGCTACACAGCTCAGACTTGTAGTGGTCTTCCTGTCTCAACCTCCCTAGTGCTGGCATTACAAGCATGTGCCACCACGCCCATTCTTGGTGGCTGACATGTTGTACCTGGGATTCCAGGACCAGTGTGGCATGTAGTACTGGGGATTGAATCTGGGCTGTTGTGCTTGCCAGGCAAACACTAAGACTGCTGAGCTATATCCTCAGCCCTATATTTGTATCTTTAATGTTTGATAACTTCTCATTTATCATTTATTCCATGTTAACAGACAGACTTACTGATCTGCTCTATTCAGGGAATGACAGGAAAAGGTGAGTCAAGAAAGAGGCATGAGCTAATTGGTGCCAAATTTGTGGGGTTTTTGAAAACTTTTGTAAAGCCCACTATTTATCCTGTAGTCTATTTTTTGGTACTTTTTACTAGCACTCAAAACAATTGGCTGTATATGTTTCCTAGTGATGTATTTGTAGTTCAGTCTTGTTAGGAATTTCTTTAGAAAGCCTGTCTAATTAGCCTGGTCACAAACTTCCTTTAGTGAACTCTCCAGAATTTTCTAAAAGGAAAATATCATTTTTTTTGAGCATTTACTATGTTTCAATACATGGAGAATTATATTGGCTTTTTAAAATTAACTGTGATTAAGATTGCTTTGTTATTATGACATCAGATAGGTACTAAATGTTTGAATAAGAAATTTTTCTTTTGCCAATCCTTAAATACAAGGGATCATAATGGAATGGAGCTAAGATGATCTTAAGAACAGAATTTATAATTTTTAAAAGTTTGTGGTCCATATGTGATGAAATTTGAAGAGTTTTACATTAAGTTAATTTTTTCTGCATATAAATCAAACATTCCAGTGAGCATTTTTAAGTCATTTATCTGTATGAATTTACAAAACTGATCAATATTGGTTTAGTTTGAACTTTGCTAAACTGTTCTCAAGGATTAACAGGAAAGGTCTCCCTTAGATATGCCACTTTTATTAATTCTCTCTGTCTCTACCTGTGTCTGTCTCTCTGTCTGTCTGTGTCTCTGTCTCAGTCTGTCTCTCTGTCTCTGACTCTGTGTCTGTCTGTCTCTGCCTCTCTCTCTCTCTCTCTCTCTCTCTCTCTCTCTCTCTCTCTCTCTCTCTCTCTCTCTCTCTTTCCCTCCTCTTTTAGGATTGCCTCATTGTGGGCCCCAGGTGAGTGTTTCTGCTGAAATGATAGCCAGTCTACCTCCAGATCATCCATTACAGGCTATCACTGTTGAATCTTTATACTGAGAAGGTATTTCCCACGCAACTTAAATGGCTGTTTTCAGAACTCTTGACATTTACCAAGTCAGGGATAATTCATCTTTTAACGAACTGCCAAAAGAGCTAGGTAAGTGGGACTCAAGGGTTTTCAGAAGTATGAATTTGCATTAGAGGAAGGAGGCATAAAAATTATTTGCGAGAAGAGTATAGAGTTTATCTGGGATTTGGTGTCAAAGATGGTGTTTTATGGGTGAGAAATCTTGAAGTGAACACTACCAATTCCTTGTCTTCTAAATGAAGTGCAGCTGTAATGATGGAAAGGCATTCGAAATGCAGCTAATGAGCCACAGGGAAAAACTCGCTGAGAACCTTTCTCTTACTCTTAAAAGTGGCATATGTTATATTTATGTTTTGCAAAATTACTTAAAAGTATATCAGTATAAAATGCTTAAGAGTTTGTGTGTGGCAGCTTTAACTTGAAAGTGATATATCTCCAAATAAAGCCGTATTCAGAGTAGGGTTATCACTTCAAATATTGTATCTGAGAATTATAGCACATTACAAGGTTTTCAAGTTAGTAGAGGATGTATGGGAAATAACTTCATTAGTGGCTGAAGTAATGGATTAGAGACATATACTGTCTCCTACACTTATTATGCATGAAGGAAAATATCTGAGCTATCTAATAGTTATGTAATGGCACTAAGGGCTTTTACATTTGCTCTGTCAATTCTAGGTCTCCAATATCATTGTTTGTAAAAGTTTCCTGGTCATGACTTCAAAATATTATACCCATATTTTGTAGAGAAGCATTCAAGAACTTTTGAGGAACACTCAAAATGGCACATTTGTATATGAAAGATTGAATAACCTTTTTAGTGCTTCACAGGTGATATTGAATTGTATTAGAGGTAGATCTAACTAAATTTATGACTTTTTCTTGGGGATTATATTAGAGATTATACTAAGGGTTTATTCCCCTGTTGTGAAAACTAAGCCCTATTTTTTTAAAAAAAATTGATATGGACCCTTGCTAAACTGCTAAACTGATTAGGTTGGTTTCGAACTTAGTCTTCTTGTCTCTTCCTCCTAGATTGTTGGAATCACAGATATATATCACCATGTCAGGCTGATTTTTATTGCTTAAACCAAAGTTTTCCCATGGTTTAACTTAGTTTTGGTTGAGGTTATTTGTAGCCAAAAATTCCTAATATAAGATTCTCACAAGCCAGCATAATGGTGCATGCCTGTAATGCTAGCACTTGAGAAGCTGAGGCAGGAGGATTGCCATGAGTTTGAGTCCAACCTGGGCTACATAAGAAAGTTTGGGACCAGTCTATAATACAAGGTGACACTGTGTATCAAACAGCAACAAAGATTCTCATGAACAGGATTGGAAGCATAATTTGTGGTATTTAATATAAAATAGACTTATTGAGCCCCTTATCCAAAAGTTCTTAATTAACATGAAATACTGATATTTGTGCAAAATCAGTCCTCTGTATTCATGTGTTCAGCACCTAAGAATTCAAGTAACCAGGGGTGAAAAAACAGGAAAGATAAAAGTGCATTTATACCGAACACGTTCAGACATTTTGACCATAGTAAAAAAGACAGTTAAGCAGGTATTACACATTATTAGCCTTTTATTACATAGTCTAAATAATTTCCAGATGAGTTAATATATCTAAAGCAGAATGTGTATAAGTTAAATGCCAACATTCTACCATTTTATATGGGATTTAGGAAACTGTGCATTTTGAAATCCTCAAGGGGTCTGGCACTAATCTCTTTCTTGTAAGTTCAGGCCCTGGTGCCAACTCCCAGGCTGCATATACCCTGAACTGGCTCTGTCTGTAAGGAGCCTAAGTGGGCTATTTATTTCAGAGCCAGAAAATATGAGATTAGGAAGACACTTTTTTTTCATTGTTAGTTAGAATTGTTTATCCCCCTTTCATTTTTAAGCTAGGTTTGCTTAGAGAAATTGAACAAAGCGAGACAGTATGAAAACAGCTAACCTCAGTCTCATAAAATGTGGCTTTTCAGAACCAATTTTTTCCTAGGTTGATGAGATGGAACAAACAAATCATCAAATCTTAAAATGTCCATTTTCATCCTCCGGATGAAAATCGTTTGTGCTCAATTTTATGGAAACCTGTGTAACCTCTGTGCTTGCCCTGTAAGTTGTAGTATTCCTCTAGTAAGACAGGAAAAGTAGGGAGCTAACAGATTGACATAATGAAATAATACTGGATGACCAGTGGTAGGCACATACCAGGAGCTTCATTTTTGAAAATTAGTTAAGTTCATTGGTGCAGTTTAGGTATACACAATGAGTATTGATACAATGAATTAATTCATTTTCACTGCTATATCCATTGTAGCATGTCTACCATGTACCTGTGCAAGAGACACCTTGATCTTTCATTTTTTCTCACGTTCCCCTCCTCTCACTTCAAACACCTTTCTCTTTTTTTCTGAAGTTTTGTTTCCATTTAACCTCTTTTTTTTATTTGTTCTTGTCTCTTCCTTCCTTTCCCCTCCATCCTACCTAGTTTTCCTTTTCTTTTGAATAATTTCTTGTTTTACCATATCTTTTGTACAATTTACACTTTCAGTTCTCACACCTATGAAGAAATGTAATATTACTTTCACTTGAGAATAGGTAGGCAAATATTTCATGAACAAAAATACAAATCAGATAGGAAATATGACAAAGAATCAACAACCGTGTTTATTTATTTATTTATTTATTTATTTATTTATTTAATTTTAGGGAAGGGTCTACAGGGTGTTCAGGGTCTCACTACTAAGTCAGACTCATAGTGATCCACCTGTTTACAGCCTCCAAAGAGTAGGGATTACAGGTGTTGCCCAGTCTCAATTGCTGTCTCAAGGCAAACCTGGAGACGGAATCCCTGGCCCTCACACCTGCTTGCAGGCACTTTGATCCACTGAACTATTGGGCCAGTCCTTCATCTTATTAAAAAACTTTTACAAAGAAAAAAAAATATTACTAACAGCGAAAAGACAACACAGAGAGTGGGAAAAAATTTTAGCCAGTTCCTCCTCAAAACCAGGAAAACAGCTCAGTGAGACCAAGGTCATGTGTTTGATCCCTATTATCATAAAAAAGGAAAGGAAAGCACTAATATCTAGGATACATAAGGAAATGAAAAATCTGATCCGCTAAATTCAAAGACCCAATCCAAAAATGGGTATATCTGAGATGAATATACATTTCTCTGATAAAGAAGTATAAATGACAAATAAATATGTGAAGTAATGTTCAACATCACTATTTGTGAGATGCCAATCAAAACAATACTGAGATCCTATCTCACCCCAAAAAGAATGGCCATTGTCAAGAAATTAAATAATAAATGCTGACAGGCCTCTGGGGAAAAGGAAACTCTTCTCCACAAACTAGTGCACCACTGTGGAAATTGGTATAAAGACCTACAGAAAACAGCGTTAGATGTTATGTTTGACCCAGCTATTCCTCTTTTTATTATCTTCCTAGAACAAATGAAAGCATCATACCACGGCAGTATATGCACTCCCATGGGGATGGCAGCACTGCTTGAAATAGGTCTTGAAAGTATCTCAAATGCCCATCAACTGGTGGGTGGATATGAAGATTTTTTAATATAATTAAGTGCTACTCCTCCATAAAAATGGATAAACTTAAGACTTTTTTTTTTGCTAAAGAGTTTGATTTTTATGATGAATTATAGAGACTTTCAGCTATAGGCAACAGCTTTTGCTAGAATTATAAAAATTATTCTTATAGTAAGGGTTTTTTTTTTTTTAAGACAAATAAGGATATTCCAGACTAAACACCTTACAAGTCAGGATGTATATACTTTGAAAGCTATAGATTTGCTAGTATGTCAGGTTTTCATTCCCGAATGCTGATGTCAAATCCAAGGTCTCACGCATGCAGGGTAATTTCTCTACCACTTGAGCTATAACACTATGCACTTTGGTATTAGTATTTTGACTTGACGATTATTATCCTGAATCAATCTATTAACTGATTTAAATAAACGAAGTGTCCTTTTTTCATGAGAGAATGGAAAAAATGACTATTTCTAAATGAACAAAAACTATAATGACTCTTTTGTAGGTCAGGCAACCAAAAACTGTCTGGTAGAGTCTTTCAGTATCCTATCCCTAAAATCATAATAGCTATTAGTTTGGCATCACTTGCCTGATGAAAGTGCGAAAGACTTTTACTGTGAATTACACACATAAACATAGCAGACATTTAAAATAATGTGCTTGTAGGTATAAGTATGCTCATTAGATTCACAGAATGTTTGTGACATTCATATGGTTTTAGCTAATGCTTGTATAAAGGCAAGGCTATGTAGAAGAAAAAGTATTCTTCAGTTTAGAAGGGAAGAGGTGAAAGAGGTCACTGCTGGATTAGGTTGAATGAAGGTGAGAGATACAAGAGGACGGGAGGGATGATTCAAGGGCTCTGTCTTGCCAACACTCATAACTCAGAAAATACTTCGTTCAAGTTCAGAAGATTGCACACATATTTTCAAGTAACATAGGTCAGTCACTCATGCAGCCAAATTTCCTCATTCATGATTCCAAAATTGGCTTTGAGCTTTCATACCTCCTAACTCATTTTTCCAGTGATTTCTTCTTTCTAGACATGCCTTGCCATGCCATTGTCCAGTTAGTCATATTCTTTTTTATGTATTTTATTTTATTTTTGTTTTTGGTGCTGAGGACCAAACCCAGGACTTCCTGCTTGCAAGGCAAGCATTCTACTGCTCAGCCAAATCCCCAGTCCCTCAGTTAGTCATATTCTAACATCTATGAAGACTAAAACTGTGGGTCCCCATATCTGGAAAATCTTGCATGAACTAGTGTTTCTTTTGAATAGAACCTGTTTTCTGGTTTGGAAACAATTATTGCTTAAATGTTACCATAGTCCACCTTGAAGGGGATTATCTTGTGTTACCAAACAGAGTATGGACTTTGTAAAGAGAAAAATCTTCTTGTTTCTTATTCTGTGACCATGCGTTCTTAATTGAAGCTTAGCTGTAGTTATATATGCATAATTTTTTATTTTTTGATGCTTACATGTTAATGTGTTTTTCTTTGGCAGTTCATATAAGACTATAAAAATTAAACCAACATAAAAAGCATAAATATTTGAGTGGGAGGATCTTAATTTTAATGCCTAGGAAGGGAATGATTAAAGGATGCTAGTTAAATATACAGACAACTTCATGAATAAATATAGGAGTAATTGAAATGTATCTTAAAATTAGAAATGAAAGGACTACAACATAATCCGACTACAACACACTTTGTCATGGTTAAATCTTTATTGGCTGAACTAGTCCTTATTAAGCTTTTACATATCAATGAACAAAATCAGTAGGAGTTGTAGATAAAAATATCAGTTCCCATATACATGAGTCATTCAAAATTTTTCAGATGAAGTTTCTGAAGTAATGAATTAAATAAATTGGATCAGAATGTCTTTTCAATGTTTTTGAGATCATTTTCAGGCTCAGGGTGATTTCATATTTCAGAACAAAGCGTTGAGGAGCTGTGATGTGTTCTGAAGAGTGTTCAGAAGCTTCTCTTCTCTGAGAGCTCTCCTAGGTATCAGTGCCTGAGATTTCTTTGTTGAAAAAGAAACACCCCTGTGCATTTTATGGCTGTTCAGTCCTTGAAATATTTCTGTCATACATTTTAGTCTTTATTAGATCAAACGTGTTAAGGCTAAGTCAGGAAACTGGGTGGCAAGGTGTCAGGAAAGCTGTACCCCCAGAAGTAGCAGATGTGCAAACGAGTGTGGAGGGTACAAAGCTGCTTCTGGGGAGCAGCCACAAGTGTGAGGCCTGAGAAACTGAAGCCTAGGTCACCTTGGATCAAGGTGAATTCAAACAGATTCTTTTATTTTTTTCTGATCTATGTAAATTTATTTTTTTATTTTTATTTTTTTAACTTTTAATAAGAAATAACAATGTGACTGTTTCAAAACACATTAGTAGTAAATTTCCAATATTTGATACAATGCATATTGTTGTCCTATTAGTTATACAGAGCATAGTGTATAGACATTATAATTTTTCTAATCATTATTGGTATGAAAAAATTTTTTCTCATTGGACTAAGAGAAAGTAGTGGTATGTCTAATCCAATGTGTGATAATCGCAATGGGTTATTGGTAAAACCGGCAATGTTGGAAGCTATTGATTTAAGCCTTTTAGAGCTCAGAATACTCATCTAACTTTATGTTTTATGCCTTGTGGCTAAATTTTTTCTGCTTGGAGGTTAAGGGCAAGTTTAAGCAAGACCTGTACAGCAAAACATGTAACTTTTGTATCTTTCAAGGTCAGTCAAATCCCCTCAGGATTTACTTTGGAACCATGAAAAGTGCTTTGTAGAACTGTTGTTGGTATCAGCCATCTGGATGCATCACAGCCATTGCTTGACCAGTTTGCTCTTTGTGAAAACCTGAAAGAACGTTTTCTCTCCAGGTGACTCTCCTTTCACACACTATATATCTTCAATCCCTTTCCTCTGTGTTCTCATAATCTACTTGAATAGAAATTTTGGGAAACCACTTAGTTTTAGAATGTTACAGCACAGGTTCTCTTATGTCCTGAGTCCTCATTGGCCTTGAAAGGCTAGGGTCAAAATATTGGCTATCCTTGTAGCCCTTTTTTTTTTTTTTTTTTCTCTAAGTTTTTGTTTCTGAACATAAATTATATTCTTGTCAAACAAATTCTTATGACAAGCTTCTTGGCATCTTGAGAATATGTCAAATGGATGCCTATTTAATTCTGATTCATAGTAATAATAAAATTTTTCATAAGCTAAAATCTAACATTAGGCATTTCTGTATATAATAGATAGTAGTCTTTGCAATGCTTTATATTTATAATGGGGTCATTTTTTCTAGCATTTAGGTTTGAAGGGAAAATTTAACTGAGTTATCCATTAAAGATTTTTTTTTCTCTTAAGAAGGTACCCCATTAGAAAGAGAAGGATAAAAAATGAAATCATGAGCAAAACGTAGCCTGAGCAAATGAGTATTGGAAAGAATCATATCTTTTTTATCTGACTGCCAATTGATGTTGACTTTGAGAACAATTTTTCCTGATATCTCATTCCCCCTCATATACAATGCAACATAATGCTTATTGTGTGGGAATTCAGAGGACTCGGACTCACTGTATGGCCACTGAGTGAGGATGTTGTCTCAAGTTTGCAACTGTAAATATATTTCTCCAGCCCTCCATTTCTGCTTCCATATGATTTGTTTAATTGGGAAAGAAACATGGGCAGAGAATGCAACTACACTGTGCTTCTTTTAATTGAGTATATAAAAATCCTCATTTAATGTAATTTTTTTCTGCTCCAGGTTCAAGATGTGGAAATATTGAGGGAGGGGAAATTCATTATTTCTACCATGGACCAACTGACAAGTTGATTATTTTCTTTTTCCATAAAATATATATATATATATTTTTGTCTTTTTGAGACAGGGTCTCAGTATGCAGTTCAGGCTGGCCTTGAGCTCACTTTTGTAGCACAGGCTAGTCTCGAACTCACACCTATCCTGCCTCAGCCTCCCGAGTGCTAGGATTACAGGCATGCGCCACCACGCCTGGCTTTTCCATAAAATATTAAAGAAGTTTTATTTTTTATTTTTTTCCTCAAAGAACAATTCGTGGATAGCTATTTTAGAGATAATGTGATGATGCGAGACAAGGGTTGGTAGTGGTTCTGTGCCCCTTGTTGGCCATTCTTAGCCAAGATGATGGGTGAATTTTTGGCGGGTAAGTAGCCACAATATAGTTCCATGAGAAGCCTTGCTACTGGCCAACTGGAGGACAAGAGTAGAAATGAAGACGAGCTAAATGAAGACATACTCAGTTTTATTGTCTTTTAGGTACAAAAAGACTGTGTGAACTGTTATCTACAAAACGGGAAAAATCTCTTTTATTGGTCCTTGAACAACAACACTTGAAACAAAACTGAGTGCATCATACTACCAGAGAAATAAGCTTCCTGAAATAATTCTTTAAAATGTCACAGCTTCTTTGGTGGTTTGCTGTTTTGACATTTGCAAGCTTGAAATGTGCCTTTTGTATACTATAGTATCCTCATGAAGTGATCAACAAAACTATGATACAGTAAAGCTTATATATTACCACCATCAAAAGTAGATTCAATTGAGTTTTAAACACTTTATATAAGAAATTAATTCCAGTTTTCTAGATGGGTAGGCTGGTTTCAAAACTAGCCACACCCACCCAGTGTTGAAGTTAGATGTGGGCTCAGAACAGAGCAGATGGAAATGAGAAACAAGAAAATGTAGTGGAGAAAGAGAGAAAGTGACACTTGGATAGTGAGGACTTAAGTTAATTGTTATTTTTCAGTTTCTTAAACAGACTTGTCTACACCAGTAACCAAAACTGTGAAATGTAATGCCTGGTTCAATGTCCTGTGACCCTTGAGAGCAGAGAAAAGGTTATTAATTATCACGATACCCAAAAAGAGTTGACACAGAGTCCTTTCTACTGCTGCCTAGGAAACCCAAAGTTTTGAAGTAAAAATTAGACTTGTGCAAGTTAGTCA
Source organism: Myocastor coypus (assembly GCA_004027025.1). Classification (NCBI taxonomy): domain Eukaryota; kingdom Metazoa; phylum Chordata; class Mammalia; order Rodentia; family Myocastoridae; genus Myocastor; species Myocastor coypus. The sequence continues at coordinate 47,618 of PVJA010004732.1, read as the reverse complement.
CACCATAACTCTTCTCTCCTCAAACTTTACAATTGATTCCTATTTCATTCAGTGTAAATCCTCAAACTCCCTCCTTACTTTGGCTTCAATACTTTCTTACTTTACTTATTTATTTATTTATTTGCTTTTTGTTCAGCATTTTTCTGAGCTCTTAAGTATTTTTTAATGTTTAGACATATTTGTTATAATATGCATGTTTCATGAATGTACCATGAATACATAATTACAATACCATTTAAACTAAAATTCGTAAAGGCTGGCCAGCATCTTAGTGAATTAAAGCACCTACAAGCAGGCAGAGGGGCTGGGGGTTTGATCCCTGGATCTGCCATGCAGCCCCACCCCTGGAGCTTTCTGAGGGAGCAATTGAGACTGGGCACGATGGCATGCACCTGTAATCCCAGCTCTTGGGAGGCTGTAAACACGTAGATCACTATAAGTCCAATCTAGTAGTGAGACCCTAAACACCCAGTAGATGCTTCATTAAAATACAAATAAATAAATAGATAGATAAAATAATATTCCCCTATTCCCTTTCAAATTATAATGCATTATTCAAACTTTCCCTTCTTTCTCCTGAAACTCTAGGCAATAAATATCTTTCTATTATGTGTATAAATTTGACTTCTAAGGAATGTCCTATACTCGGAATCATATAAACTTTTTAGACTATTCTTTATTATTTAATAATATGATTGAAATTTCATCCATTTTGTGATTTGGCAGCTCATTCTTTAATGATATTTCATTGAGCTTTTGTACCACAGATTCTCTATTTAGTTACTCAGCGAAATAAATGTACTATAAACATTTGTGTGAGAGAGGTATGGTGGTATGGTGTATCCTATAGTTTCAGCAAGTTGGGAAACTGAGGCAGGAGGATTGCTTGAGCCTGGCACTTCAAGGCTGGTCTGGAAAATATAGAAAGACCATATCTCAAAAAAATATAAACATTTGTATGTAAAATTTGGTGTAGATGCAAATAACTTTTCTTATTTTTATCACATGTATTGAGTGTTTATCACCTGCCAAATCTTTCAAAATTTCTTTTTCCTTTTACAATCCATTAGTTCAGTACTGCATGTGACTATATTAAAATGTTAGTCTGAGTTCTGATTCATAGTTATAGAATCAAAATACTATTTTCTCCAGCAAATATAGCTTATTCTCTAATATGGAGCATAGAATTTGAACAATAATTCCAAATTAAAAATAGCAACTATGCCATCTCTATATAAAAATCAGTGTAAATGACAATGTCAATAATTAGACAAAGCAATATCATGTGTCTCTTGTTACAATATACTGAGAAGAAAAATCATTGCTTCCTTGGTATTTCTGCATAAAGTGCAGAAATTTAATGATCATGAACAGTTATTCTTATTAAGTTTATTGATACAATTTATATATGCATAATTATCATGTTTATCATGAAGAATTTTTACCTGTACGTGATATATTCTCCCTTAAACTTGTCTCCTCTTAATTTACAAATCTTTCTTTCCAAAGTATCCTCATTTTATCATTTTTTCTTTTCCCTTTTGCCCCCCACCTCTACAGTTCCATTTTCCATTGAACATTTTTTTTTCCTATTTCACAATACCTTTGGTCATTATTTATGCTCTTAGTATCTCATACCAGAGAAACAATATGATATTTACACATATGTATCTGATTTATTTTTTGTTATGAATGTGATCTAAAGGTACACACATTGACTGCCTGGGGACCTCTGAATGATGATTCCAGTGATCTCTAGGCCTGGTAAGTGAGTGGGGCCACTTGTGACCCACTTGGTCCTCATTCCAGCCAGTGCCCAGTCCTAGCCTCTGAATGAGACTGTCTAGAGCCTTCTGGATCCTCATTTTATCTAGTGCCCAAGCCTAGAATGTGTGTGGGACCACCTGCTTGCCCACGAGTTCCTCATTCCTGCTAGCACCTAGGCCAAGCATGAGCATGGAATTTCCTCCATCCAACAGGCCCAGTGTGGAATCCTTCAGCATAACTCCCTGCAGGAAGGCTAGAGGCAAGAAGTACGGAGCTTATCCAGGAGCAGAACATCTTAGCAGAGTGGCACAGTGGGTTCACTTCCAAGGGATGCAGTCAGGAGAAGTGAAGCACAACAACCAAGTCACAATCACCTGGACTAGGTTGAATTTAGTAGATCCAGAACTGGAACTAAGGTAAGGACTTTACCAAAGCTCTACACCAAAGGTCAGAAGACAGTGCTATAAAAAAATGGCAAAGAGAAGGAGAAAAATGCAGTGTCAGGCTCCGAACCTACCCAGAACAAATGTTAAGAGCCAATAGCATAGAAGAAACTGGAAATCACACACCAAAATTCCTGAAATAATAGTGTCTGAAGTAAGGAAACAACTACAGAAAAATCTAGAGGAAATGAGATAAGAAATAATTTCTGAAGTTAAAAAATAACTATAATAGAAGAAATACTATGTGCTTCTAAAGAAGATATTGTTAAAAGACAGAGGAGAAAAGAAAATGACGGAATCCTTGAATGAGCAATATAAGAAAGAAATACAGTGGGTGAAACAGATTCAAAGAGATATATAGGAAATTAAAATCTCAGTCACAAGCTTACAAAAACCTTTCAATGAAGGTGAAAATAGACTTTTAGGCCTTGAAGACTCCAATGAAACAGGTGAAAAGGTAAGAAAAGATCTCTTAAAAACAAGTAGTATACAGGAAAAAATAATTCAACTTCTTCAATACAACGCAAAAATGAGCAATGTGAGACTACTAAGCATCAATGAGAAAGAAGGAGTCAATACAAATCATGAAAAATGAATATAGGAATAAGTAATAGCAGAAAACTTCCCAAATAGGGGGAAACAATCTGACATTCATGTGACTGAAGCACACAAAACTCCAAATAATATCAACCTAATTATAACCACACCCAGACATATAATAATCAAGATCTCAGAAAGTCAGTACAGGAGCAGTATACTAAAAACCTATATATATTTTATTATAAAATCCTATGAATAGATTTCAGACCACTGTTCTTGATCTTTCATTTTGTTTCTAAGTCAATGAGACTTTTGGTGTGTGCATATGTGACATGAGTGACAATCTTTACTGTGCTCTATGTCATTAACTGCATGAAAATTATGAACGTAATACATTTTTTATTTCCTATAAAAGTAAAAATAAAATTAAAGATAAAAATGTAAAGGAAGGTACACAGATTTATCTAGAAAGGTCTCAAATTTATCCTCTTTTTTTTAGAGGTGTGCATAAGTTTTATGTGAACTGTGTTATATTTTACATCATATATTAGGTCTCCAGTGCATTTTGAGTTGCTCACAGCACGTAGTTTAAGGGAGCAGTCCAACTTCGTTCCTTCCCATTTAGGCCCATAAGCCTAAAACCATTTGTTAAAATATTACCTTTTTCCCATAAAACAATGTTTTTTTTTTCTTTTTTTAAAGACAGACACAATAATTAATGCAATACATATTGTTGTGTCCATAGTAGTTGTTCAGAGTACAAGATGCAGACATGATAACTTTTCTAAACATTAGTGGTACAAATATTTCTTCTCATTGAGCTAAGGGAAAATAGTTGTATGTGTAGTCCACTATTCCGTAATACTAGAGGGATATTAGCAGAACTGGCAATGTTGGGAGCTGTTGATCTAAGCCTGTTACAGCTCAGCATACTAACATAACTTTACTTTTTATGCTTCACCATTAAACTTTTCTGCTGGATGGTTAAGAACAAGTTAAAACAAGACATATATAAGCAAACTTGTAACTTTTGTATCTGACAAGAACAGTCAAATCTCTTCAGGATTGATATTGAAACCATGTACAGTGCTTTGTAGATCGGTTGTCAGAGTTGGCCTTCTGGATGAATCATAGCCATTGCTTGACCAGTTTGCTCTCTGTGAAAACATGAGAGAATGTTTTCTCTTTAGGTGACTTTCCTTACGCATACTATACATCATTCATCCCTTTCCTCTGTGGCCCCATAATCCCCATGAAAAGAAAATTTTGGACACCACTGAGTTGTAAGCTGGTACTGTGCAGATTCTCTTATGTCCTGAGTCCTCACTGCCCTCAAATGGCTAGGGCCAAAATCCTGGCTATCATTATAATCCTTTTTTTTTTTTTTCTCTAATTCTTGGTCGGCAAACTTAAAATGTCAACCCTCCAGAAGAGAAGCTTAGTGATACTATTATTCTATAACATAAATACTTGGGCTTAACATCACTGTCTTTTTGAATATTAAATGCCGTAGATTGAACATGGGTCCAGTATTTTCCATCAATCGCTGATATTCTAATAAATCCCTATACATGTGATTCTAATAAATCAATATATATCTGATTAAAAGGAACAATTACACATTGTTCCCTAGAAACCTAGAAATATAAGCAAATATGAAATTTTAGAAGGTCAATTCTATGGTATTTTTCCTTGTCTCTTATTCTTGTTTATTATATTTTTCTTTGCTTTTTCAAAATGAACATCAACTTGATAGTACCAAAATAAATGGAATGATATTAGGAGCAGAACATATCTAAAAGACTAGAAAGACAGGCATTCCAAGCATGGTTTTAGTATCACCGATTGCTATTCTCAGTACCAAAAGCCTGTTGCAGATTGTTAGGACCACTGCCTAATTCTTTCTGTGTGTATAAGTGCATGGTTTTGCCCTTGCCACATTTCCTAACTTTCTGTTTTCTGTTTAATCCTTAAGTTCTTCGTTTCCATTTCACTGTGTTATGTTTTTCCATTTTATTTCTTCTTTTGAGTTCATACACTATGGAGACCATACAATATTTACACATAGAGGTCTGGTTTATTTCATTTATAAGTATATCTTCAAATTGCATCTACTTATATATGAAGGCTTTGAGTTTATCATTCTTTATAGTCGAATAATATTACATTGTATAAAAATGCCACATCTTTTCTCACCATTCTTCAGGTGATGGACATTTTGATTGTTTTCAAGATTTGGCTATCACAAATTGTGCTGCTATAAACATAGGAGCACACATCACTATCATATGATGTTTTTGGTTCTTGTGGGGAAAATTCCTAGTAGGGGGATAGCTGGATGGTATGGTATTTCCAGTCCTAGTTTTGTAAGGAGTCTCCACATTGATTTCCATAATGACTGTACCAGTCTGCATTCCCATCAGCCATGGAGAAGTGTTTCTTTTTCCCCACAGCCTCTCCAACATTTTTTGTTGGTTGATTTTTTTTATGATAGCCATTCTTTCTGGGGTCAAATTTATCCTCCTTGTGGTTATTACTCCATTGTCTAAAAATCACATCCCTTTCATATATATCTTAGTGGATGAGCATTTGCATTGTTTTATCTATCTGTCTATCTGTCTATCTATCTATCTATCTATCTATCATTTACTTATTTTTGTATTTTAGGTAAGGGTTTACAGTGTGTTCATGTTCTCACTACTAGGTCAGACTCATAGTGATTCACCTGTTTATAGCCTTCCAAGAGCTGGGATTACAGGCACCCACCACTATTCCCAGTCTCAATTGCTGTCTCAGCATTCCCTGGGGGCAGGACCAGCATGTAGGCCCAGGAATCAAACCCTGCTTGCAGATGCTGCAATCTGCTGAGCTATTTGTCTGACCCTGGATTGTTTTGGCTATTACAAATTATATGATTATAAACGTAAGTGCTCAAATATTGCTGTACTATGGTGCACTTAATTCTCCCAGTAAGATGCCAGAAAGTGTAATAGCAAAGTCAAATGGAACTTTTAATTGTATCTTTTTGAGGAATTTCTACACAGATTTCCACAGTGGCTGCACCAGTTTATTTCCTCATGAAGAGTAGAAAGGTTGGGCAAGTCAGATAGTTCAGAATATTAAAGCACCTGCAAACAGGCTCAGGGACCAGAGTTTCAATCCCTGGGCTTGCCTAGCCAGCCTCAGCCCTGGGGCACATTGAGCTGGCACTTGAGATTGATTGTGGTAGCACTCACCTGTAATTCCCAGCACTTAGGAGGCTGTACAAAGGAGAATCACTAAAAGTCCATTCTAAGTATTGAAACCCTGAACGTCCTGCCCTAAATACAGAAAGATAAATAAATAAAAAATAAAGACAAGTACCCGAACTCAAAACAATGACCACTTACTTATCGCAAAGTGCCAACACTACAATTAAGTGTCAATAGTGAGAGCTTAGTTTTTATAAAAAATAAGACAAGCCATACTTTAACATCTTTTGTATTAAAAGAAAAACAAATGCCACTGGTTCACCATCATTGGGCTACAGTGATGTTTTCCTACTCATTAAATTATAGCTCCTTTGTTTTTCTTGTGTTCTTTCCATGAGTAATGCAGCCATTTTCCAAGATCATATCATTTTGCTACCCTCACTCTCTCTCTCCCAATTGCCTGCTGTGACCTGACTTTCTTGATCATTCCTACAGCTGCCCCTGTCCCACAATACCTTCTCTTTATGATCAAGTATAATTTTTTCGTATTTAAACAACTATTTCAGAAATTCTGCCTGAATTCCTCAGTCATTGCAATTAAGGAATCTCTGGGGAGTTTATACCTATCTATAGAATTTAATACTGTATTACAGAATTAAGATAATCATGTTCACATGACAAAATATTGGAAGAGCCTGAGCTTTTAATGTGTATTTTAATAGAAGAATGGTGTGAAAACGTCTTAAAAGCTCTTTAATTCAATTCTTCATATGATGAATGGATGCCCATTTCTAAGAACATTTTCACCTTTCATGGTTTAAACGTCTTTAGTACTGAGAAGCGCATTATTTTCCATGTTACTGTGTGTGTGTGTGTGGTTGTGTGTCTGTGTTTGGCATTTCTATCATAGAGTTCTATTCAAGATCAAGATAAACTATACCTCATGAGCCATAAGCCATATTTTATTAACAAGTACTCCCCAAATTCCAAAGACTTAATACATGAGTTATTTTTCTTTTATTTACTAAAAAAATTGCTCTATATCTCAGTTACTTTCTCCTTGTTGGGTGTTATGGTTTGTGTCTAATTGTCCCCCCAAAGCCTCATACAACCATGGGGTGGGGACTTGTAGAATTTGAGACTTGACTCATGACTCACTGAAATTATGTATTTTAGTACTGATGAGATTATTGGTCTGAGTACTGCTGGGAATTATAGGTGTGACCTGAGGTGGATAGGCTAAGGCAGAGAGCCTGATGTAATATAAAAGACAGAGAGAGAGAGACAAACTCTCACTGTCGCGCTCTGTGGCTCTGGTTGGTTGGTTGCCTCTGTCACCATTTTGTTGCTGTTCCACCACCATGAACTGCTGGCCTCTGCATTATGCCTATCTGTTTTAGATCCAGTCAAGTATGGACTGAAACCTCCAATAACTGTGAGCTGCATAAACCTTTCATTCCTTCATTTTGGGTGTCAGGTATTTGTCCCAGCAATGAGAGAAGAGTAACTAAGACATTGGGAAAAGAATACCTGACACACATAACCTAAAGAAGGAAAGGTTTATTTTGTCTTACAGCTTTTAGGAGTTTCAATCCACAGTATGCTGAATTTAAGGCAAAGAGGCGTGCCAGAAGGATATGACAGAGAAGAAAGAGCTCGTGGCCTGACAGAAGGAAGGCAGGGCTCAATGAAGGAGGAGGAAGATGACCTTTCCAGGCCACACCCACAGTGATTCACCACTTTTCACTGCTCATCATTTCCAAACGTACCCAGATATAAACACATCAGTATAATATCAAGTGAAACATCATGGTACAGTGATCTTGTAAAAGTCTTGTGTATGCGTACATGTGACTTTGGTGAGGGTGACATCTCAACATAGACTCAAACACAGCACCTTTATGTTGTAACCATGGATTTTTAAGCAGCTTATCTCCATGTAAGGATTCAGTATTCATACAATCTTCAGTCTTCAGTAATTAAGACAGAGGGTCACATATCAGTTCTTAAGTATTCAACCCAGAAAAGGTACAGGTTACTTCTATGATTCACATAATTCTAGTTAACTATAAGATGTCTGGGCACCTGGAATTGCGCAAGGGCATTCAATGATCATTTATTTAGCTACAAGAGAATGATAAACAAACTTGATGGTTGTACATGACTTGACCTTGCTACTGAAATATCATCTTGTTCTATGTAAATATTCCGAGGACACAGTCACTTTCCCTCATGGGAGTAACCTAAAAGTAACACCCAATCACTGAGTTGAATGTCCAGGATCTCTGTATGATGTGATATTGTAGTCTCTATGTCATAATTAACCATGGGTCATTTTGTTACCTACAACTAAAAGCAGAAATGGGTACTGGGAAGAGTGCTCTGTTTGTGGACTACCAATCTTTACACTCTTTTCCTGCCCATGCGATAGTGGAGAGTCAGGTTTTCATTCATGGGAGGGCATAAGTTTAGCGTAGGCCAGGTATATTTTATTTGATTAGCATGAAATTCTTAAACTGGTTTATATTTCTCACCTATTTGCTTTTAGCCATTTAAATATGGCATCAGTCACATCCATATTTCCTTCCAAGATTTTCTCAAATGCTTATTTCATTATAAGTGTACATCAAGGAAACAACTTCCTAACTTAATAAGAATAACAAACTTCAGGTGAGGAGTTTTCATTTTATTTTGTAGCTGGCTCAACCTGCCCTGAAGGTGGAGCTGGTGCAGCACATGGTATCAGGGATCCAACCATGGTCCCCGTGCCTGCTTAAGCTTGCCTAAACAGGTGCTTTAGACCACTGAGTTATCTCGTAGGCCCCATTACTGGCATCTTTAAGGAACTTCCTTTTGTTTTCCATTGGCACATAGTTTATTGATTGGCAGGAGTAAATCTAAAATCTCATTTAGTCTTGATATGATTTATTGTATGTGAGAGACAGTCAGGACTCTGCCACTGCCTACCTGATACAGATAGAGAACAGTAGCTTATTTCACTTATATTCACATGAGACTTACTTCTGTAAAGGGTAATTCTGTGAGCCTGGCAAAGGCAAATATTTTTCATTTTCCCATAACTCTAAGGTGGTTTTTCAAACTACCTAAGAAGAAAAACTGAACTCTGAAGAGAGCATGAGTATTGGGAAGAAAAGATGAATCAGAGACATTTAAAAGGAAGGTTTAGTAGTGAGTAATGGGTGATCTTTATGATGATACAGATTAACAAAGAAAATTATAAAATTTCTATTTTAAGTTATCAAATGCAACATGTTTCTCTAATTTCACCTTTTGTGCCTACCATATGAAAAACTGCAAAAATTTTTAAATATAGGCATAGATCCATGATATTTAGAAAGTAGAAAGTAGTTGTCTTTGAAGGAAGAAATTAAATGGGCCTGAGAAAAGATGATTTTAAGGTCATAAAGGAAGAATTGTGAACACTAATACTTATAGAAGAATCCTTATTTAGAGAAAATTGCAATATTGCTGGAATTGGAATTTACGTCCTAGAAAGAGGATGAGTGAGAGCTGCGTCTTCATCTACCAAATACAAAACTGAAATATGATACTGAAACTGTTTAAGGTTAAGCTAGTGCCTTATACAAAGACCTATATGTTTTGCAGGAACTAATTAAGAGAATCTAAAATATCTGCATCTAAAGAGGGGCTGAAAACTTACAGAAAGGGACATGTTAGAGAATTTTGGTACTTCCTATAGGTCTACTAATCCATTTAACTTTTGAAATTGTTGCACATATATTCCACTGAAATAACAATCAAAGGAAGTTCATAATAAGTTTTACTGATTTGAATGTGATATAGATAATAACTTGTTATATTAGAAGAGAAAGTATCCAGGAAAATGACAGGCCACATCTGTCCTTTGATAGATGGCAAATCTCAGGCATGGTACAGAAGGTCAAGAAGGGCTGACTAAAATACATGAATTTGAAGATAGCAATTTATATAGAAACATAAAGTCATGTAATCAAGTTTCATAGTTCTCCACACAACCGCTTTCACTAAAAGCAGTTATTTGCATGTCTAAATTAGTTTCTGCACTAACTGATACCTCAGTCATCCTAGTAGAAAGACACAGATGTGGTCATGGTAATTCAGCATAAATGCAGTGCTGGCTTCTTGGCATTGTGTCAAGAACAGTAAATTAAACATATTAAAAACAAGGCAGGCAGCAATATTTCAATGATTAACTGTGCTAGCTGCTAGGAATTAGATTGAAGTCTAGATGCAGGAGAGGAGAAACGTTTATGTATACCAATGAGAAGGAAAGTGGAACACACTGTATATAGACTGAAGTGAAAGCATACTAATAGCAGTGACAGTAATGAGATTATATGTATTATAAGCACTGACAATTATACTCTCATTACTAAAATACACAAAGGGAATGAACACAATTATGTAGCAGACACTATGGGACAATGAACTTATTATACCATTTGTACTGTGGTCTATAAAAGTTTGCTGCTAAATTTTATGCTTCATGGGAGCAAAATTAAGCATTTTCCCTTTTTTATGCTCTCAAGAGATAGAGGAGAATAATACAGGAAGAAGTGGGAGTACAAATGTATCTTTGAAGTCATCTAATTTTGGTTTATTCCTTAGGAATTTTGGATGAGAAATGAATGGTGAGAGGAATGAGAACATTTCAGGCTCCTTTAGTCACTGTGTTGATTTCTGTCTCTATATTATGACATGAAGCTACTTAAATGTAGAAGCTTGAAATGCATTTTTTTTTTTTTTTGGCTTATTTTGAACATAAAAAGTGAGGTATCAAGTATTTGTTTGCCTAAGGAAAATTTGAGCCTGAGTGAGTACTGGGTCCCTGACTCCTGGATGGGTTTCTCACATGAAGCTCCATTCTTCCTCTATGAAAATCAGTGCTGGAAGAACAGCTCAGTACTGCAGAAGCTAGCAAGACATTAATGACAAGATACTGCTTCAGCACGTGACAGCTTTCCAGAGCCAATGCTTAGATGTGCTGGGAGTGGCTATGCATGCCAGAAGGTGGCGGCTCATTTTCATGGAAATGGTGGACTCTAAGTTCTGTGGCTTACAATAATAAAAGTTGTCCTTGAGCATCTATTATGTATTAAGTATTGTACAAATTTGTGGCATGTAGAATTTAAGATTAAATTATTTAGGGCCACAAGATAGTTCAGTGGACTAAGCTTCTACTTAGGCAAGTGCAGGGACCAAAACCCCAGGCACCATGTGTCAAGCCTGGCCCTACCCCTAGGCATGCTGAGCTGGCTACGGAGACTTTGCATGGTGACACAAGCGTATAACCCTAGCACTGGGTTGTACCTAGCAGATGGATCAGTACAAGTCTGCATAGTGAGACCATGTACCAAATACATTTAAAAACATTAAATTATTTAAAACAAAATGTATCAATTCATTTCAAATATGGGACACCAGTGACCAAAATGTTTCTGGAAGATATAGTTTATAAAGAGTTAAAAAACATAAGGCCAGCCATATAACTCAGCAGATTAAAGTGCCTGTTTAGGCAGATGCAGGGAATAAGGGTTTGATTCCCCGCCTGTGATGCCAGACCTGTCACCAGGGGGCGCTGAGACAATGATTGAGACTGGGCATGGTGGCACAGGCCTCCAATCCCAGTGCTTGGGAGGCTGAAAAACAGGATCACCACAAGTCTTTTTTTTTTTTTTTTTTTTTTTTGGTCTTTTGAGACAGGGTCTCACTATGCAGTTCAGGCTGGCCTTGAGCTCACTTTTGTAGCCCAGGCTGGTCCTGAACTCGCACCGATCCTCCTGCCTCAGCCTCCCGAGTGCTGGGATTACAGGCATGCGCTACCACGCCAGGCTCTCACAAGTCTTATCTGTCTAGTGAGACCTTGGGGAGGAGAGAGAGAGAGAGAGAGAGAGAGAGAGAGAGAGAGAGAGAGAGAGAGAGAGAGAGAGAGAGAGAGAGAGAGAGAGATTTTAAACAGCAACAAAACCTCAAAACCTTCTGGAGTGGTTTTTTTGAAGCGTCCATTTGAATTCAGAACTAACACTTGTACTGGCAGTTTGCTATTTGATGCTATCCAGCAATGTTTCTACTTTGATGTGGGTCCCTGTACATGGTACTATCCAGGTTTCTTTGTCACATTACTTCTAGTGGTTGGCACTGATTGAAGATGGGAGGCCAAAAGAGATGGGTAGACGTATGCTTTACATATTCACTAGTGATACAACCTTGCAAGCTGGAGTCCCCTGATGAGAGGGTTAGCTCTCCATGTCCATGCTGACATATTTCAGTGACATTATTTCCTCTCCTACTACTTTCTTCAAGTGGCTTCCCAGTCTGATATGGCAAGGAAGTAAAAGGACGTCTAGAGATTTATAATGGTTTATTTAAATTAGAAAATACTTTTAAATGTCTCAACACAAAAATGTATGACATATTCTGTAATGAAAACCATAACAGACTAACAACAAAGGCCCTTCCTTCCTCCCTCCTTCACTCCCTTACTTTTCTTGTTCTTGTTCTTCTTCTTGTTCTTCTTCTTGTTCTTCTTCTTGTTCTTCTTGTTCTTGTTCTTCTTCTTGTTCTTCTTCTTGTTCTTCTTCTTCTTCTTCTTCTTCTTCTTCTTCTTCTTCTTCTTCTTCTTCTTCTTCCTCTTCTTCTTCTCCTTTCTCTTTCTCCTTCTTCTCTACCCTCTCCTCCTCCTCCTTCTCCTTTTCCTCCTCCCTCTTCCCCTTCCCCTCCCCGTCTCCAGTATGGGTTTGGCCTAGTGACATAAGCTTTCTGTTCTCTTTTTTTTTTAATTGATCATGGTGATATAAGGGAATGAAACTCCCATCCTGAAAGCTACCTGAGGTGAGTTTATGTTCTGTAAAGCAGAATGAAGTTTAGGAACAATGCAGTTTAACAACAGAACGTGCTCACTGGCAGAAATAAAACTTCTGTCTGAGAGAGGGACAGAAGGAGGACCAAGTGTATTGCCTGGGAGTTTCTAGGGATTTTTATAGAATAAAAGCATGTGCTGAGGCAGGCCTAAAGTGAAAAAAACATGTGAATTCACACATGAGGTGAAAGAAAACTATGGCCAGCCAACAAAACTACAACTACAATTGCTCAGGTAAAATTGATTAAATTGGGTTAAATGGAGCAGTCAGCCACGTAGCAAGTGGGCCTGAGTGAGGAATAGGGTCTCGTCCTGTGGGGGGTTGGGTTAGTGACTTTTCTGTCTCTTACAAGGTAATTCATATCTATTTTGAATATCAATCCCCAATGCCCATCTCCAGAGAAGTATGTGGCTGCATTTGTTTGTTCTTGTCTTGAGGTCTGGCCCACAGCCTGAGTGTGTCTCTTGCAAAGTTCCAGTGTCACCTTGTCTTCCATATTGTCTCCTTGAGGGCCTAGCTCTGTCTGATGGCCTATAATATTACTATCTAATTCAGCTGCCCAAAAGAATATGAATTGCTAGTCTGTTCACTCCTAGTCTTCCCTACACTCACTATGATACTGTGTTTGTGTCTAAGTATAAGAATGTTTGTTATCATGTGTTCGCATGCTTTTTGGCCATGTCTCGCATTTACAAGTGTTTTCGAGCTCTAGCTAGTAAGACTTTCACTCATGAGGGCAACAGGAAATGCTGAGAAGCCTAGTATAGCATCCTAGGCTGTTAATTATCTTGGAAGATAGTGCTAGTGTTGTAGGCAGCTTAATTAGATAGAAATATTATAGGCAGTCAGACAGGGCTAAGCCTTCAAGGAAACAGTATAGAAGACAGGTTTGACTTTACAACTTGGGAAGAGACAGACACACCTATTGTGGGTCAGGCCTTGAGACAAGAGAATAAACAAATACAGCCATATAATTCTCTAGTGATACACTTCAGGGATCGATATTCTAGGTAGCTATCACTCACCTTGAAAGAGCCCAAAACAGTCACTAACCCAACCCTAACAGGAAGAGCCATTGTACCCCATTCATGCCTGCTTGCTACTTGACTCACGTCCTTATTTGGTGCTGAAATTAATCAATTTTATCTGAGTAATGGTGCTTGTAATCTCATTAGTTGATCATTGTTTTGTCCCACCTCATGCCCACCTGAGTGAGTTCCTATGCTTTCCATCTTAGATGCTCCTCACCACATGGTTTTATTTTATAAAAACCCCTGGAAGAGACAGCATCCCTGGCAGTTTCTCCCACTCTGGTTCCCCTTCTGTCCCTCCCTTGGACAGGAGCTTTATTACCCTCAATAAATATATTCTATTCTTTATCTCCATTGTTCCTAAAATTCATTCTTTGCCTTTAGAGAACAGGAACTTAACCCAGGTATCTTTTAGGCTGGGAGTTTCATTCTCCTACGTCATAGGAGATGATTTTATTTTGAAGGCCTTTGGGGCAGTATATAAACCAAATGAACAGCTTCCAACATTGCCAGTTTCACTAGTAAACCACTGCAATTATGGAACATTGGACTATGTATACAATTACTTTCTCTTAGTTCAAAGAGAAGAATTTCTTTTTAACCAATATCCATTAGAAAATTTATCCCATCTACACTGTGCTCTGTATAAGTACTACGAGGACAAAAATATGCATGATATCAGTTATTGTGTATGTACTACTAACGTGTTTTTAAACTGTCATATTGTTATTTATTAAAAATAATAAAAATTTTAAAAAACCACAAAGAAGTCAGTGCGTTTGGTAGTTGCAGAAGAGATACCAAGAGCAGGTTCCACTGGAAGCACATGGCTCATTTTCCATGTGCTGAGTATTGAAAACAATCTGTTCCTGTCTTTAGCCTGCCTTACTCCCTCACTAGGCTGCAGGCTGCCCTCCCTCCCTCTATAGTTATTTCCCAGGCACTACTAGAGGGAGCTCCAGACTAAATTGCTTTCAACTCTGGAATCTGTTTGTGTCAGATGAGATCAGATTCAAACTAGTTTCCATTGTCTAACAGTGCTGGCTCAAATAAAATCAAAATAACTGTTACTTGGACATGATTGGAAGTATATTTACTTTGCTACATCACCTAATGGTCCTGTCATGCAGTCCACAGGACAGGATGCGAGGGAGCTGATGAATCAGAGTTGCCTTCCTGGTAAAATCTGTTCCCTTGGTTCTGCCTTCAGGTTGACCTCTGTGACTTCTGAAGATCTTGTTGGGACATTTTCACCTGGAAAACTGACTCTAATCTTTTAGTTTCAAATTGTATAAGCCTATAGAGTTTCCTCATGTTCTCTATAGTTTTACAGCTAAATAAGGGTAAACTGTCCCTGAGGATTATTTTCTGTTTAAAACCACAAAACTGCAGAATTTGGTTCCTCTCTCTTGATCACTTTAAATTTTTCAAAATTACTTCTGCACTTTATTTTGACACCAGCACCTTGAGGTACAATATTTTCTCTTTACAGAATACTAAAGTAAATTGAGCACTGCAGGCCTCTTGCTGGAATCCACAGGGTGTCTCTCTTTCTCAGGAAAATAAAGCTTTACCTACACTTTGTTCTTTTGTCTTTATTCTGTTTTCATACCCTTTGTTTATTTTTTTAAACAACTTTTTAGCAACTAAGGTAACATCAGTGTGAAATCTGTTATGGTAGACAGTGGGAGTACAAAGTTTAAGTCCTCGCCCCATTACTTGAGATGATTTTCCAAGGGATGTATAAATGATGTGTGACCTGTTAGGAAAGATGTCTGTGGTCTTAGGATTTACAGTTCTAAGTTTGATGAAAAGTTATTGATTGTGTTTGAAAACTTTTGTTTCTTTTCTCCTCTATGGCTGGTGGCTCTTCTACTCATGAGGGTAAAAATGTGTTTTGGGCATGTTCACTGCCGCTTACGTGTTAGGAAGAGATTTTCCTTGCAGGATGCAGTGCTTACCCCTGTTACATTCCAGGACAAGGAGAAAATAAGGAAGAAAGGGAAAGTAAGAATGATCAGTTTTTCATGATGACCATTGGGTTAATAAGTAAAATATATGGAAACTGTGTCTTTTCTGAGGGAGATAGCACAAAGCTTTGTAACAGAGATGGCAAATAGCAGCCTGTCCTGCTGACAGCAGAAGACAGGCAGGTGTAGATTTAACTTTACTTGACTGGTGACAGGCATGTAATAAATTTATGTGAAGTGAACATTTAGGAGAAAATAAAATCCTTTTCATTTTAAAGGTACTGAGGATCATCCTTCCTATCATTATATGCATCTGACTTGACTTTGAGTTTAGACAGGAGAATACAGCCTGGACAATGAGACTGGTCTTGGCTTCCATCTCCAATAATGTCCTGCCTCCCTGGGAGAAAGGAAGGACAAGAGCTTCCTTGCTCACCCTAACATGGATAGACATTTTGCTATCATTATTGATGGTATTAATTCTTTTTGCAATCTCCTTCTTAAAATTAAATGGGAAACACTTGGAGTCTTGTAGGACTCCCTTTCCTAGTAAAGAAGTAAACTTGCAAGCTGAGTTCTCTTTCGAGTGTAGTCTAAAGATTGTTTCAAGGAAAAATAATGTATCCTGATTCTTCCTACCTACTGGCCAGACCTTGAAGAGAGCATCTATCAAGTACCTGAGTTTCTAGAACTACCTTGAGTAGCTGATGATCTTTCCCAAGCCTAATTCTTTCGGTTACCATTCAGTTCTGTGACTTATGAAACTCTAGATAAGTGAGTTTTTTTGTTGCTGACTTTTCTGCCCCCTGCCCTAACTCTTCCACTCTTGTTTCTCTAGTCAATTTTACATACTGTTGAAGAATGCTCTCCCCATTCAGGGTTGGTATATCTTCAATGCCTCTAGTCGCTTACTGGTCTGTACCTGAATTTCTCACTATGAGATTTTAACACATTCCATATGTTATGTTTTAAAGAAGCAAAAATAAAAAATTATGGTGTAGTAATCAGAATAGAGATTATAAAAATAACACACTGGAAATGATCATTAGTATCTCAAGGTTTACTTTCCAAAGTATCAATATAAATTTGAAGGTAACATCGTACAATACAGGTACCCACTGTTGAATTTCTGTTACTTTGTTTAATGGAATTTTGTATCATTTCTAATACTTCTCTGTAACTATTTTGTATTTTTTAAAGACTAAAAAAATTTCAAAAGTTAAATATGAGTAAATAAAGATATAAAACATCCTCTTTAACTTTCTATACTTCAAATATTGCCCCTCTTTGGCATTTTCTATTAACATAATATAGGATTTTAGTAATTTGGGGGCTGAGAGGAACAAATATATCTGACTAACAATCTTGGGCTTCCTCCAATAAAGAACTTGCTTTATGAAGCCTGAAATTCAAAGCGGTGTCTCATCAGGGAAAGTACAGGTGTTACGTGAGTATTATTAATTGTATTGCTTGATGACTCTTTGAGGTCTTCAAGCTTGCTGTCCTAAGGTATTTTCACTGTCTCTTAAGAGTTTTGCTTACATTCTCCTAATCTCAAATTTGTGCCCCTTCTTTCTGTTTATCCATGTGTTATTTCTATTCACATTCCTTTAGTGTTAGATGTGTTCAGGGAATTAGTTTGTCCAATGGGGAAAACTAGGAGAGATCCATTGAGTGTTTGATTTAGAAGCCTGTTTAAAAGTTTTTCCCCCTGTTTTCTTGAACCACTTACACTATCTTTCAAAGAAAGTAGATGCTGATATTTGGCATATAACTTTAGTCTCTTTCTAGTGGCTTAATGTAAAGTTTTATGCTAAACCATTTGCTCTCTGAATATTATTTAATTTGACAATTTTTTCAAGGTCCATTTAGCTATCATCCTTGATTATGGAGAGAGACTTAAAAAGTAACCTCTGCAGTAATGTAGTAAAAGCGCATCAGCTGGATTAGAGCTATTTTCATGAGAAATCTGTCAGTCACCATGAAATGCAAAAAGTATTTTTCTCTCCACTAAGCATCTGCTTTACTTTCGACTTATCTTTTTTTTTTTTTTTCCATTGCAGTAAAATTACCCACTTTTTTTTTTAAAGTTGTCAAAGTATGTGGTCTATCAGCTAAAATATAAGTCCCGATTTTTCTTCTGTAGGTTGTTTGTTATTGAAATGTAGCTTATAGCTGAAGTTATGTTAAGAGAGGTTGATGGTGAATGACCCAGGTGATCCAGTGCAACTTTGGACATATGATAAAGGAAGTATTATATTCCTCTGTCTTGTGAATTAATTAATTAATTAGTTAATCAATGAAATACCTGTGGTCACCCATAATTATAGAGACACAGTGTGTAGTAGCTAAATCTTGCAAATAGCTCATTAGTTGAAGAATGGATAAAGAAGATGTGGGTTTTTAAAAATACAATGGAGTACTACTCAGCCATAAAAGATAAACTCAAGACATTCCTAGGCAAATGGATGTACCTAGAGACAATACTCATAAATGAAATAAATTTGGCACTCATGTTTAAATACGATGTTGTTTCTCTGGTGTGAGTGACAAGAAGTGTAAATAAGAATTAAAATATAATGTAAGCAGGTATTACAAAACAAGAAGAAAATATTCAAATGGGAAGAGAAATTAGGGATGGAGAAAGGGGAAAGGTAAGAAGGGAAAAGGAAAAAAAGAATAGAAGGAAATAGAGTTTTGTAAATAAGGAGGGAACTGAGGCTGAAGGGAAGGGAAGGGGATGAGGAAAAATGTCTAAAGATATATCATGTACACGTACCACTTCCCTATGATAAATGTTACCGTGATATATATCTGAAGTATAAACTGCCCCAATAAAAATTAATTTAAGGAAAAAAATACCTGTGGAATGTCTACTGTGTATCAGGCAGTACGACAGACACTGGGTATATAAGTGGTGAGTATAGCAAAAAATCAGTTTCTATCCTCTTTGACTTTCATGGGTGGTGGCAACTAAACAATCACATATAAATTTTATTTCTCATGCCCAAACTTGCTTTGAATGACACACATTTATTTTCAGCCAGTAAACTAAGCATGGCTTAGCCAAGAAACTGGCTTAAAATCTTTTCTGTGGTTGTATTCAGCTGTTGGCTTGGGCTGCAGTCTCTAAAGACTTCAGTAGAACTAAGAGTAGTTATGGTTTGTGTCTTCTCAAAGTCTCATGCATTCATAGGTGGGGCTCTTCAGGGTGGCATGGCAGAGGAGAGACAGCTCATAGAAGGCAAATGGCAGCAAGGCAACAAGCAGCGAAGCAGCAGGTGATGACTGCAGCCCTCCTTTTGTCTTTTATATTCTCTTCCTTATATTCAGTAGTAAAGATATATGTTACTTTATACTTATGTACTATGTTTATGAATTACTAGAATAAGGCTTTTCAATATTTTATCAGTTTTCTTGGCATGCATGTGACTTATAAAAGTACACTAGTACATATGAGATAAATAAAAGAAATATATACAATCATTCTGAAAAATCTAGGACCTTCAAGCTCTACCAATTAAACATATGAATGTTTTGCTAGTCTTAGTTTAAGTTTCATGGACAGAAGCTGATGAAATCTTTGTTGTGTGTCCAGTGGTAAAATAGTATATTGAAAGAAATATTATTACTAATTCAATATATTGGTAGGAATAAAAATTCTTTAAACTTAAAAGTGGATCTTTGAAACCTTCATGTTTCCAAGTGGGTGGAGGGGGTTGTAAAAATGAGTCTTTTTTTCTGTGTTCTACCTGCAATAATTCTGGATCTAAAATTTCACCTAAAGATACCTTGTGTGAGAGCATCAATGATACGGTCAGGGGACTAAACAGCTTCCAACAGGAGTCATTAGCAAGGCAAACGCTGGAGGCCAAATTCCCTCACGCTGTGCATCATAGGAGAATGGTAGCCAATAAGATTCACAGGGAAAAACATCTTTGTGACTAAATACCTCAGCTTTCTGTCAAACACAACAAAGAGTAAAGTACCAAAGCTGTTGCCAAAGGCATCATCCAGTTTCTAGTGAATTGAGAGCAAACTAGTAAATACTCAGGAGTCCCTTGATTCAAATTACAGTATGAAAGAAGTTCAGGAGGCACCGTTTATTTGAGCAAAGACTTCTTTTCCCTCCAGAACAATGGCTCTCAGAAGTCCCGATTAGAATTTCATTTCAATTTGCCTCATTTTGTAAGTAACACTGGTATATTAATATGATTTTGTTCCATTTCACCAGTAGGATAGAATTTATGATGTTAGAAATCTATCCCAATAGCAACGTCTTCAACATATGTAGCCACTATTCTTATTTATTTTTCTCCTTACTGAAAGAAAATGTCCAACACTCACAAATTAAAGGAGGAAATGCTTATTCAAGCTTACTGTATAGATATTTCTGTCCATAGTCAGCTGCCTCCAAGGCATGGAACAGCAGTGAAGCATGGCAGAAGAGAAACCACCCATGACATGGTGTAGGTAAGAGACAGTGGAACAACAGGGAACAGCCTCATTTTCCCTTTGGGCCTGCCAGGAGACAAACATTTGAGTGGTGTTACGTATAGCCAGGTTGGACCTTCCCATAACCCATAACAGAAAATATGATAAAGCATTTTGTGGTGGACTAATCCAGTATCATACACTCATCATCCAGCCATCCCTCAAATGTCTCACCGATGGACACATGAGGCTTTCGAGTGAACTCTACATACAAAAGTCATGACGCCAATCATAAGAGCAAGGTATATACATATATATATATATATATATGTATATGTACATATATATATATATACATATATATATGTATGTATTTTGAAAGATAAACTGAGGCAGACTAAAATATTGTTTTGGGTATTGATCCACTCATATATTGGGCATTTCTTAACTAGAATGTTGACATTGTTGTTGTAAGATGAACTCAAGGAGAAGGCAAAGAAAATACTCTGTTGATTAAATGAACAGCAGCTTAATTTGGATCATTTTAGTGGGAAGCCCCTAGTTAAAGGTTGTTTGTTAGTTTTCAACTGGTTAATGGTAAGAAATAGAGTTAGTTGGTAATTTATGATTGGCCTAGAATGGTACTGTGTTGAGTTTCAATTTTGTTACTTACGAACTTAAGAGACTATAGATTCTTTCTCAAATGACTTCCTATTTAATGTTCCTTCCTTCCTTCCTTCCTTTCTTTCTTTTTTCTTTCTTTCTTTCTTTCTTTCTTTCTTTCTTTCTTTCTTTCTTTCTTTCTCTTTTTTTTCTCTATGTTCCCTAGACAGGACTCATGCTGCCCTTATTTCCATTTCTGCCCTCTCATACTTATTGATGTTAAATACTTACCTGTATTTCTACTGTCAGATATACTGGGGTGAAGTCACCCCTTGAGCACAAATGTTAGGCTGGAATATAGTAGACAGTTTTATGGTGCTGTGTTAATACAGGAAAGAATCCTTAATATGAACGTGGAATTAACATCTGTGTACTGATTTGAAACTGTCCAGTGTAAAGGTAGACATGAGCTTTCTATTTTTCTTAAGAGATAGATACTGTATTTTGGATAATTCACCCTGTCATATCCATTATTTAGAACAGCACAAACAATTATCATGGAACATTACTCTCAGTATCATATAATTTATGGAAAAAGTATTTCTCATTCATGATTTTTCTTTTAATTTGTATCTCCTAAATATCCAAATCTATTGAACTTAAATGCCCCAAATTTTCCCATAGACATGTAACACTGAAGCAAATAGAACTCCTAAAATATTATCTTATAAGATAGTTTATTGAAAATTTACTATGATTTTTTTCCTTTTCTTTTCCAGGAAATATATACTTGGTTTGGGATTGATATCAATTAATTTTCCTTAAGAAAACCTTTTTATCATAGCTGAGGTACAAAAGCCTGTCAAAGTTGTTAATGAAATACCTGAGTGCAACAGGTATCCACAGCAGTAATACTGTTTAAAATAACAAGCTCACGAATAACTCAAATCAATGGCTCTTCCAGTCATGGGATTATTTTCCTTAGCACTCTACAATAAAACCTTTGGTATACTCTATCTTAGAAGTAGACAAACCAATGGGCTGGAGCCAGATGTGAGCAATTTTATCAGATCATATTGAATTAAGATTAAGACATGATTTTCTTTGTTGTTAAATCCCCAAAATCAATTTGGTTGGAATATAAGAAATGTTGGCATCATTACTTTCAAAATAAGGGAGCTCTAAATCTGACAGCTCTAATTAATGACTAAAACTTTCCTAACCCCCTAATCAAATGATTGATAAGTCATTCATGTACTGATAGCCTGCATAATTTTATTTATGAAAAAAAGGGAATTATGACCTTTGTCATGTGCATTGACAACCTTTCCATAGATAATTTTTTCTGCTTAAAGCATTTGGACTAATAGTAGAGCTATGTCAGTTGATTTTCATTTGAATAGATATAAGGTCAACTTGCATAGGAAATGTGCATCTTTTCTCAAAGCAGAGGCTGGAAGTAAATTCCTTTTGGCAGAGCACAACTTGTTTCAAGACAGATTCTCTTTCACTTGCCAGAAACATCAGCATTTTTATTTGTTTTGCACTGGATGGCCCCATTGAGATCACAAGGCCCAGGAAGCATGCTGAAGCAAAGCTTTCAAAAGGAGTGAGCAGAAGTGCCATTCTGGGACCTTGGAGCTGAGATGAGCTTTTGATTTTCTTTTTAACAGGACACTTACAAGTATAATCTCTATATGCCTGTGACATCCAAAGATTACATTTCCTTTTATTCATTTATAGAAAAGGATAGCTTAAATATCCAGTTCTCTGATTATTCACGATGTACTCAGAGCACCCTTATGCACATATTTCTGGGAAGCCCCCAAATGGTATCCATATATAATAACAAACTAGTCTGTGAATGGGATAGAGTTTTGTCTTATTTTTCTTCCTTTGGTGTGGTTTTCACATAGCTAATATTTAGTTCAAGAAATCACTTGCTGGGCTTCATAAATAATCAAACATATGCATTGAAATCACATATCATATTCTTAGGTCTCAAAACATACATTCCTGGGTGTGAATTAGTCAATGACCTAATACAGGAAAAGTATGTATGTATTGTATTGTGTTGTATTGTATTGTGTTGTATTGTATTGTATTGTATTTTTTAGGGAAGGATCTACAGGATGTTCAGGGTCTCACTACTAGATTGGACTTGTAATAATCTACCTGTTTACGACCTCCAAAGAGCTGGAATTACAGGCGTGTGCCACCATGCCCAGTCTCAATTGCCCAGGCTCAGTCTGCCCCTGGGTAGGGGCTGACAGGGAGGCCCAGGGATCAAAGTCCCTGCCCCTGCACCTGCTTGCAGGTACTTTGATCCAATGAGCTATTTGGCAGGTCCTAAGAAAGGTTTATTTTTTCACAAAAGGAAAGTTATGCTGATTTCCTTGGTAGCTTCTTCTGAGTAGTTGTTAGGAGATTGGTTATTTCTCATATGAGTCTAGTATGTTGTCTGAAACTAGTTGTCTTAGAGATTACCACAGAGGGACATGAGTCTTTACAGACAAGTTTAAAGAAGTGGCTTTGCAGTGTGCAGGCCATATTCCTTTTCTCAGAATTTTTTCATGGTCTCCCCTCCCCCAATTACAAGGATGCTGTGGATGTATAGCTTTTCTGTGAGTCCAGGAAGAGGAGAATGAAGCACTGTAAAGCTAATATAGAACACAGGGTTTCCTTCAGGAAATTAGTGCTTTCCTGAGTTCTAGGCAGAGGTGACCTATCTGCCTATGACCATAGACAGTATTTTGATCATGCAAGCAGATTTTAAAGGACCAGCAGGTAGGCAGTCATGCCTGCTTGTTTACTATCAAGCTTCAGACATTAATTTTTAAAAAAATATTCATCCTGGTTGGCACGGCCATCTTTGTCTAGCTTAACAAATACATCCCTTTCTCCTGCCATGAAGTATGGTGTTTTCCTGTCTTATTACTTCCCAAGATAGACTCTGTACATTCCAGTAAATTGCACTTTGTATAATCCTGGCTCTGTCTTCTTTTACTTTCTTTTTTCCTTTGGTCTCAAAGAAACTCAAAGATAACTTCTGTCTTTTGTGGTTCACAAGAACTGCATTTTTAACCTCCTCTGCCCATCAGCAATGATTCTGGCCAAACTTGCCTGTTTTGAATCATAAAACAGATCATTCATACCTCAGCATCTCACCAGTGTTCTCTATGTTATCATTTATAACTTACATTTTGAAGATGAATAAACTCAAATCCAATCCAGAAGTTCATGTTTTTTCCATTTTCTCCTGTTCTGCCCCTAGACGCAACATTTACATAACAAACTCTTTCTTCCTTCCCTAGAGATAAAGTACAAATTCCTTTCAACGTTAAACTATCCAGAGAATAGTTTCAATATTAATCTAGAAAGAGAATAAGTAATGGTGAGATGGATTATACTAACATCATTTAAAATCAATTCTCTCATAAAAATATTCTGAAACACTGAATTTAATTTATTTTTAGTGTCTTTAGAAGGGTGGGGGAGCATTGGAAGAAGCCTGAAATCATGTAAGTATGAAGTAATTTGATAGTATTGCTTCAGGGGGTTAAAATAGTAAGGATTCATTTTCTTTTCTGGTGTTTTTATGATTAGTTTTTAATAATAAGTCTGAGTGTAGGTATTTTCTGGCGACGATTCCAGTCCTTCATTCACTATTGCTAGAATTGCCAAATTCACTATTGCTAGAATTTCCTTGTCCTCATCCCCACCTGCTGGTGAGGAAATCATGGTTGCAGAGGACATCTGATGTGCTATATAATAAAGAGAACAGAATATAGAAGGTATGGAAATCCAAAAGTCTTCTGGGAGGTCAGGCATCATAAAGAGTAACAAAAATATACAATTCTCGTTTTTATTATTAAATTTTGCTTTGCAAAGTCATTTCTATAACGCACATTTTTGTTAATATGTAATGTTTATTGTTATTTTAAAACAAATTAAACTAGGCATGGTAGCATATGTAATCCTGGCACTCTGAGGTTTAGGCAGGAGAAGAGCAAATTTGAGGCAATTCAGCCACTTCACAAGAGTTTGTCTTCAAAAAAGAAGCTAAAACAAGCAGAGGATATAGTTCAGTATGAACAACCTAGGTTCAATCTCAAATGGTGAGGGTGGAGAGGAGGGTGCTGCTGGTGAAGAGAGACTGCTTTGGCGGTTGCACAGTGATGTTTAAGAGTAGCAAAGAAATTCTGAAACCAAAACTTCTAACGAACACTGCTTTTAAAAATAAGGCTATCAATGTATTTTATATCATATGTATCATATTTGTTCTGTTTATCATGTACCTATTGCTTAGTTTCTTTTTAGTTTTAGTTTAGTTTCTTTTTAGTTTTGAAAGATGTGCACATTTGATGAAATCAATTCCTGTAGTTTAATCCTCATATATCTTTATGCCCTGCTATTCTGGTGTCTATACTTTTCTGACTAAATATTATCTAGCACTTATATCATAATGCTTAGACATTTGGTGTTTATATAATATAAAATATGGAAATTACATTCTTCTAATGAAAGAGTAGGCCTTTCAAGATCATATATTAAACAACTTATCCTTGCTACTCTTTTCATTTGACAAATTCCATTATATATTTGATATTTTAAGAAACATATAATCTTTGTGCTACAACCAGACTTCTCTTGCATTATAATGTGATTTTTACACTGCTATCAAAAAAGCCCTTCATTATTTTTCTTTCTTACAAAGTATATATTATTATCATCTATTTATTTTTTCTGGTAAAATTTTGGGTAATTCTCTTTAGAAACATGCTTATGAGAATTAGTTTTTTATGTCAATACACTTTTGTATATTGCTTTTTATAGATTTTGTACATTTTTCCAGGTTTTCTGCTATGATTTTATTATGCTATTCCAGCTTTCTAGGAATATGCGGTTAGTAACTTAAATTCCTCCTTTATTCTTGTCACTAGCCACCCTGTTTTAAGTGTCCACAGCTTCATTCCCAGTTTTAGGGACTTTATGGTTATTTCCTCTTATGGGCTTCCATTTCTCCTGTCATCCATAATGCTAGTAACACTTTCTAGTTATTATAACTCATCTTCTTACACACTTGAATTATGCTTCAAAAAATCTGAAGTGACTTATCAATCTTCTTAAGGCCGATTTTCATCAAGCCTTTCAAAATCGAAGTGCTATGCTTTGTTCTAAGTTATCCTTATTTCTGGCATCTGTTACTTTTATCCTTTTTAGCCCAGCAGTAGTTTCATGTTCCTATTGAGCTTGTTCTCTTTTTTTGTCACTGATAGAATGTCCTCAGTTCAAGTTGGGTTGGTTCAAAGGGAGTTGAACCACTATATTGAGGTGTTAGGTCAACTTTATCTAAATTTGACTTGATGTATCCATTCCTAGAGTGAAAGCAAAGTGAAAGTAAAATTTTTTTATGATTAAAAAAATATTTACTTACTTTTCAAGCACCAAAATATCTGGTCTCTGCTACTGATGTAATCCAGGAGAATATATAAATATATAAATTTAGATACTTTATTAATATATCTGATACTATTTACATTTTTTAATTTGTAACAATAATTCTCTTTCTGGTAGAACAAGTTAAAGTTGTGTGTTCAGGTATACCAGATGAGATCTTTGATTTAATTTTCTATTTACCTCAATAAATTAAGAATTAATGCAAAAGTAGTCTTCATTGATAAAGCATAATGTAAAAAACAAATAGGCTGGAAACTACAAATTTAATGAAAATTTGAAACATACAATAGCTTTTGAAAATAACTATATAGATAAAAAACAACATGTTGGAATCAGGAAGAGAGCTTGGTTGTTAAAAATAATAGAAAGTAACCAATTTTGCTTGGGATTTCCTACTTTCAAAAATAGGGTATACATCATACTTTCTAAATTTCTACCAGACATTAAAGAAGTACAAATATTTAAAAAATTCATTCATTTTCTGAACGAGATTGAAAATTAAATAAAAGCTTGCACTAGTAGAATGAAGAATTTATCATTGCCAGGAACATTATAAGAATCTTTCCTTCAGATATGTTATATTCTTGTGGTATATTGTTCAGAATTCATAATTTAAATGAACACTATCTGAGAGGTCTATTTATTACACAAAATTGATGATAAGTAAATAAGTAAAATTTTTATTGTATTTTATTTATTTTTTTTAATTTTTTTTCCAATTTTTTTATTGTTTAAATTTAACAATGGTTATATTACATATTTTCATCATCAGATCAGTTTAGATTAATACATATAGGTATATAAGATTGATCAAACAATTAAACGTTAACCTTTCTAAATCCACATTACTTTTTGAAGAAGTAGCCTTTTTTTTTTTTTTTCAGGGCTGGGGTTTGAACTCACAACCTAGCACTTTCCAGGCAGGCACTTGTGCCACGGAGCCATCTCCCCAGCCCCTTATTGTATTTTATAATTTTCCCAAAGAATTGACTAACATTGTAATGGCATTGTTTATTTAAACAAATTAGCACTTAATGAGAAAGAAAACTTGTAGCCAATTAAAGACCAAAGTAAAAAAATGTACTGCATTGTCTAGTAATTAATTGATAACTTGCTTACCATGGGCTATCTAACAATTAACCAAAGAAACATTCCTAGGAAATAGGAAAGCATTAATGAAATAAGTTTTGGATTTATTTTTTTTTCATATCCATTTTCCACATTATCTAATCTGGCATATGCAGAAGGCCCTCCAGAAAAATTAACATTAAACAATGACTCAGAAGCTTTCTGGTTTTGAGTATCTTAATTGTTTTGGTAGCATAAATTGCTAAAGAAAGGAATTTCTGAAGACTGTTCCCAGGCATCACAGGTACCTGAATGAAAGCAGAAGAAAAATTTTCTAGGTTTTCCTGTGTAGGTTACCAGTTACTGGTATGTTCTTAACTTTTGGGCCTGTTGTTATTCTTATATTCATTTATAGCATGCAATACCTAAATACCAACTCCTTTATCAACACAATATGTTGTGACATTGAGACACATTAACTTTGATTTCTCTACATTATCTTAAGTTTTTTTTATTTATAGCTTTTAGCTTGATTCTTTAACAGTTATTTATTGAAAATTTAGTGGTACTCAGAATGTGCTACTATGCTTTGTACTATATAATGTCTGAAGATTTTAGGATAGAACTTACATTTCCAAGTCTTATCAATGAGATCCACGATCTTCAGTTACATTTCAGAATTAGTCAGATGTCCATAATTGCAACCACATGTGCGACATTTGACAGTTCAAAGAAAATATGGGGTCATGTAAACAAATACCTAGATCAGAGAGTTTCATCCTCAACAGTAACAATATTTGAGGCAGGATGATTCTTTTGTATAGGAGATCCTGTTGTGCATTGAATGACACTGTATTTACCAATAACAGTCTCCCAGTATGACTCTGAAAAGTGTCTCCAAAAGTTCCCTGAGCAACAGTGTGAGTCTGTCTCTCTCGAAATTACATCAGGCTCTCTGCCTTAGCCTATCTGCTTCAGTTCATACCAATAATTCCAACCAGTACTCAAACCAATAATCTCATCAGTACTAAAACACATAATCTCAGTGACTCATGAGTCAAGTCTCAATCTATAGAAGTCCCTGCCTCATGACTGCATGAGGCTTTAGGGGGACAATTAGATATAAACCATAGCAAAGAACAAGGATATCTTCTTATGCTTTGATAACCAAGGGGATATGCAATAATGAAATCACCAGAATGAGGCATGTTTTCTGAGGTTTAGTGAATATATTTGACGCAGAAGTATATAGGTTGCTAAAAATATTTGTTTACTTCTATAGGTAAAATGAATTCACTTTTTCTAAGCCAGGCAGTGTTTCTCACCAGAAAAAAATGTTTGTATGTAAGGAGACATTCTTATCCTGAGCTTTGGAAACATAGTTTTAAGTGTTCTCCAGGAATGTGAGTCTTGTGTTGATTCATAGTTCACCTGTTTATGATATTGTCTACATTTGGGAGGTTAGTAGAGAAAAATTACATGAGTTTTATTGAGGCTGAAATACTACCCATCTATCACAAGAAAAGTTACAAAATAAGATAATTTTTCACACTATCATCATTACTCTAAGTCTGAGTGAAATTATTACCTTTATCTTCAGAAAACCACTGGACTATTGTAAACATTTTTTCTACTCAAATTGTCAAACTAAAACAGTGAATGCGCCAATAATTAGCAGCCAGGTCTTAGCACACTTATAACATCATAGATGGAGCTCTAAATACGTAGAAAATACCTTTCATCAGGGATGGGGAGATAGCTCAGGAGAATAAGCACCTGCCTGGCAAGTGCAGGTTCCTGAGTTCAATCCCTGGTACTGAAAAAAAAAAAAAACAAATTTTCATCAATAAAAGAAATACAATTATATAGGCTAAGGCATACCAAAATGTTTGTGTACAAATCCTCACCAAAAGGCTTCACATTTAGTTTTTAGATTACTATATTTTCCAACTCTTTTCATTTCACTAAGACTTGATAGTATTAATCTTTCATTTTTATACATTAAAGAATCTAGAACTGAGTTTGGGTCTGGAAAAGCACAATAAATAAACTGCTAATAGACTATATGAATCAGTTAATAGTTAATTTTTCCATATCAAATTAAGTTTGAACATTATTATGAAAACAGCAATGAGAGTCCTATCTGATTAAATAAGATTCACCAGAAAATGTTCTTACAAGAATGAGATATCTTTAGCCTGACTTTTACTCTCAGGTGTTCTGCAGGAGAAACAAGTTGATCCATTAGTCGATGTTTTTAATCTAAAAAATAAGTATAATAAATTAAAATAAATTGTATTTTATAAGATCAGTGTCAGCTCTATATAATTTCATTAAATAAAAAATGTTTGTAAAAAGAAACCCAGGTAGCTCCGAAAATAAGAAGGATTTAATAAAGCAATTTTTAATGCGATATTAAACAAATACTGTTTTTAATTTGAAATGTAAGTCTTTCTTTTTTATTTTTAAAGAATGTAAAATAATGATAGAAAAACATTAGAAAAAATATGAGATTCCAATAAATAAAGTAATAGGAATTTAACAATGGTTGCTGTGTTACATGATACTATCTATCTTCAGGGTAGTTGTTCAGATTACCAGATACAAATGTGCAAGATTCATTTAAAGGAAAATAAAACAATAACAAATATGTTATAAGAAATTCAAAATAGCAAAAAGAAAAATCAGGAAACAGAAAAAGTTTAAGCATTAACTGCTCCTTTCAAAGGACTAGCAGAAATCAGTAATATAATTATCCAAGCTTCTCTGCAAGTATACCTAGGTAAAACTTTTTTCCTCCTTTCACCTGTCCTTTTCCTCATCTCAGTTTTTCTTTCACATCAAACAATTTCTTTCCTTTCACAGTAGCTGTTGTATCATTTATTTATTTATTTATTTATTTATTTTAAGTAAGGGTCTACAAAGTGTTGAGGATCTCACAACTAAATCCAAGTTGTAGTGATCCGCCTGCATACAGCCTCCCAAGAGCTGGGATTATGGGCTTGCACCACCACACCCAGTCTCAGTTGTGGTCTCAGTGCCCCATGAGGGTGGGACCAGTAAGGCAGACCCAAGAATAGAACCCATAATCCACAGAGCTATATGGCCAGCCTTTGTATTTTTTAAATTTTAATTAATCTTTCAGGTTTTCACATGAGTGAGATAATAAGATATTTGCACATATGCATCTTATTTAGTTCACTTACCAGCATAGTTTCTAGCTGCAAAATATTTGAATTTATCTTTTTAATAGCTGAATAATACTCCAGTGTGTAAAATTATCATATCTTTTTTATTCATTCCTTAGTTGATGAGCATTTGGGTTGCTTCCAAGATTTAACTGACAAATTGTGTTCCTATAAATATGATTGCACATATATTGCTGTGTTATGATTATTTCCGTTCTTTTGAGAAAATAACTAGAAGGGAAATAGACGCCTTGCATGGTACTTCCAACCCTACCTTTGAGGAATCTCCATACTGATTTCCACAATGATTGTACCAGCCTGCACTCCATCAATAGTAGAAGAGAGTTCCTTTCCCCCACAGTCTCTCCAGGATTTGTTATCAGTGGACTTCTTGATGATAGCCACTCTTTCTGGTGTAAGATGGAATCTTAGCATTGTTTCAATTTGCCTCACTGGAATGACCAATGATGTTGAACATTTTTTCATATGTTTATTTTCCATTTGTATCTCTTCATTTGTGAAGTGTATGTTGATTTCAGATGACCATTTTGGTTTGGGTCTTTGAATTTTGGAGGCCTGGTTCTTGAAAAATCTTTATATGTTCTAGGAAGGAGTCCTTGTCTGAAGGGACAATCTGCTATGAATATTTCCCACTTTGTAG
Organism: Myocastor coypus; assembly: GCA_004027025.1. Classification (NCBI taxonomy): domain Eukaryota; kingdom Metazoa; phylum Chordata; class Mammalia; order Rodentia; family Myocastoridae; genus Myocastor; species Myocastor coypus. The sequence goes on along the minus strand of PVJA010004732.1, from coordinate 16,381 downwards.
GCTTTCTTTGTACTTTATAGGTAATTTCTTTTTATGTTCAGAAATGTTTAAAAAGATGAGATCCCAATTGTTGATTCTGTGAAGTTTTCCCATGTAATTTGTGCTCCTGTTTATGAACACTTTACCTAGCCATATATATTTAAAAATTCTACCTACATTATCTTCCAGAAGATTTAGTGCTCAGCTTTTAATATTTAAATGTTTTGTTATGGTTTATGTCTAGTTGTCTCCCCAAAGCCTCATGTAGTCATTGGGAGGGGACTTCTGTAGATTGAGACTTGACTCATGACCACTGGGATTATGTATTTTAGTACTGATACTATCAGTGTGAGTAAGGCTGAGACTATGGTTGTGGTCTAGGGAGGATATCCTAAGGCAGAGAGCCTGAATGGAATATAAAGTGAGACAGAGAGATAGAGTCAGCTGTGGCTCTCTGCTGTCCTGTTTGGTTGGCTGCCTCTGCCACCATTTTGTTGCTGTTCCGCCACCATGAACTGGATGCTCTCTGTCCTGCTCTACTCAGCCTTGGGCCAGCCAAATATGGACTGAAACCTCCAGGAAGTGTGAACTAATAAACCTTTCCTTCCTTCAGCTTGGGTGTCAGGTATTTGTCTCAGCAATGAATAAAAAGTAACTAAGACAGAATTTGGTACCAGAGAAGTGGGGTCATTGCTGTGACTATACCTGACAATGTGGATCACAAGCTTTTTTGGACATGGCTTACGGGAAGAGATAGGAAAGGTTCAGAGATGTCAACTAAAAACAAAGCACCAGAACAGATTTGGCTGTTCAGCTTGGGCAATTCTGGTCAGAGCTTAGATAGGAAGACTGACAGAAGGCCTGCCTGTAAGGTTTGGAGAGGTCCTCTACTTGCGAAGAGCTGGAAAAGCATTGATTGTTTTATAGAGGAGACTGTGGTCGGAACTCAGACCAGAAGACTGGCAGAAGGCATGCCTGTAAAGACCAGGCTGAGGAGGTTTCTGCTGGGAAAAAGGACAGCATTGGTCATTGGACTCCAGATTTGTGCTGTGGATTGGCTGAAAGTCTTTCGGAATTTTGCTCATGCCCAGAGACTTTGCCTAAGACTAAGATTAAGCATGGCGGACTGATTAATCTTTCAAGAGATATTTCAAAGCAGCAAACTATTGGGGCGGTGGTGGGGTTGTTATTGGTTGCTTTTAGCCAGATTTATGTTGAAAATCAAGAGCAAAGAGCCAAGCAGGATGATTTAAAATGTGAGTTTGGCCAGAAAGGAAGCACCAGGAAAGCTGTGGACTATAAAGATAGAGCTACAAGGTTCTCCATTGCTGGGAAGGAACCAAAGAATCAAAAGGATGGCCTGAGGGCATCACAAGACATAGCAGCACTCCCCCCTTTGCAGCCCCAGAATTGTAAAGGACAGAGGCTTTGCCTTGAGAAGAAAGCCACAGAGACCAAAGTACCAGAATGGTGGCAGCGGCCAAAGTAGCTTCCAAAATGGTGCCAGCATGGAGAATATGTATTTTGGAATCAGGGGCAGAGTGTTCAGCAACCTAGGCCCTTGACCCCTTCAGCCAAGAGAGAAAGAAACCCGGCTACTGCTCCAGCTGGCAGCAACCCTTGGCATTATCCACATAGGTGTATGCAGAATGTGGGAATTCTGAGGTTAAGAAGGCTTCCACCTCGATTTCAGAAGAAGGCCTGGAAGGACAGGCAGTGTGATCCTGAGAGGGAAGTGTGTAAAGCTGGGTGTGAGAAGCCTGTTCAGTGGAAACCCCAGAAGTTTGGATTGTGCTAAGAGGGAGAAAAGCCGGCCTAAGAGAGAAACCATGGGAATTACCAAGAATGCTGTAGGAGCAGAGTTGCATGATGCTCACAACTCAGTGCAGACTGCTTCGGATGCTCCAGTTGGAATATGGGATTTAATGTTTATCCTGCTGGATTTTGGACATGTGTTGGTCCCAGTGCTTTGTATTACCCTGTTGTTTGCAACTTTTGGAATTGTAATGTTTATCTTATGCCCTTGAATGTTGGATATGTTTAGCTTTTCTGTTGTACAGGGGCTCACAGTTGAGAGTTTGCTTTGGATCTTGGAGGAGACTTGGGATTTGGACTTTTCAGCAATGCTGAAAGTATTGGGATGTTGGAAACTCCTCCAGATGGACTAAAATGTCTTTTGTAAAAAGTGATATGTATGAGACTTTGGGGGCCCAGGGGCAGGATGTTATGGTTTATGTGTAGCTGTCCCCTCAAAGTCTCATGTACTCATTGGGTGGGGACTTCTGTAGATTGAGACTTGACTCATTACTCACTGGGATTATGTGTTTTAGTGCTGATATTGACTATTGGTCTGAATAAGGCTGAGACTATGGGTGTGGTATAGTGCAGATATACTAAGGCATGGACCCTGAATGCAATGTAAAGAGAGACAGAGAGATAGAGTCAGCTGTTGCTCTCTGGTGCCCTGTTTGATTGGCTGCCTCTGCCACCATTTTGTTTCTGTTCCACCACCATGAATTGGATGATCTCTGTCCTGCTCCACTCAGCCTTTGACCAGCTTAATATGGACTGAAACCTCCAGTAACTGTGAGCTAATAAACCTTTCCTTCCCTCAGCTTAAGTGTTGGGTATTTGTCCCAGCAACGAGTAAAAAGTAACTAAGACATGTTTGATCCATCTGACTGCAGTTTTGTGCATAGTGATAGGCATGCATCTATTTAACCTTCAGTACATGGAGAAGCAGCTTTTCCAGCCCCATTTGTTAAAGAGGCTATCTTTCTTCCAATGAACATATTTGGTCCCTTTGTCAAAGTTAAGGTGGATGAGTGTATTTGTAGTTGTGTTTACATCTTCTAATCTATTCCATTGATCCTCAGGTCTTTTTTGCCAATACCATGCTGATTTTATCACAGTAGCTTTGCAATATAATTTGAAGTCAGGGATTATGATGACTCTTGCCTGTACTTCTTTACTCAGGATTGCTTTTAACATTCTAGGTCTTTTCTGGTTTCAGATGAAGTTTAGAAATATTTTTTCTAGATCTCTTTTTTTTTTGCCTTTTTGAGACAGTGTCTCGCTATGCAGTTCAGGCTGGCCTTGAGCTCACTATTGTAGCCCAGGCTAGTCTCAAACTCATACCAATCCTCCTGTCTCAGCCTCTCGAGTGCTGGGATTACAGGCGTGAGCCACCACACCCGGATTTTTACTTTTTTTTTTTTTTTTTTCCAGTACCGGGGTTCAAACTCATGACCTTGCATTTGGCAGGCAGGCACTTGTGCCTCGGAGATATCTCTCCATCCCCCCCCCTTTTTTTTTTCTAGATCTTTGAGGTATACTAATGATGTTTTAATTGAGATTGCATTCAATGTGTAAAACAGTTTTGGGAGTATGTCCACTCTCACAACATTGATCCTTTCTAGCCATGAGCAAAAATACCTTTTCATTTTCTGAAACCCTATTCCATCTCTTTTTTTTTTTTAAGAGTACTATATTTTTCACTCTATAAGTGTTTTACTTCTTTTGAAATTGATTCCTAAGTATTTAATTTTTTCAAGGGTGTTATTGTCAAAGATCTGGTTTCTATGATTTCTTTCTCAGTGTATTATTGTTTTTGTATAGAAATGCTATTGATATTTGAGTTTGACTTTTCACCCTGCTATACTTCAGATTTTGGTTATTAAATCTACATGTCTCTTAGTGGAGTTTTGGGGCTCTTTTGTGCACAATATTATGTCATTGGAAAATAATGATAGTTCACTTCTTCTTTCCAATCATTATTCCTTCCAGTTCTTTCTCTTGTCTAATTGCTCTGGTCAATGTTTCCACAAATATATTGAATAGGAGTGGTGACAGTAAGTATCCTTGTCTTGTTATTGCTTTTAAGCTGAAGGGTTTCAACTTTTTTCCATGAAGGCTGACGCTGCCTATTTTTTTCTCATAGATGGCTTTTAGCAGATTGAACTAAATACCATATATTATGATTTTTTTTTTTTAATCATGAATGACTGTTGGAGTCTCACCAAAGCTTTTTCTTCATCTACTTGGATGATCTTGCAATTCTTGTCTTTGGCTTTGTTGATGAATATTACATTCATAGTTTTGTGCTTATTAAACCATCCATTTATTATTTGGATAAAACTCATTTGGCCATGATGTATAATCTTCTTGATGATATTTTGCTCCTGCTTGCTAGTATTTCATTGAGTACTTTTGCATCTATGTTGATTAGGGGGATTAGTCTGCAGTTCTCTTTTTTGGTTTGATACTTCTCCTGTTTTTAGTATCAGGGTAACTCTTACCTCCCTGAATGAGTGTTGAAGAACTGTTTCATTTTCAATTTCATTGAAGATGTTGAGAGGACTTGACATTAGGTCCTCCTTAAATTTATTATAAAATTCATCTGTGAGTCTATGAGGACCAGGGCTTTTTTTTATTGGTAGCCTTTTGATGATGTTTTCAATTTCATTGAGTGATATTGCATTATTCAGAATATTTATATCTTATTGATCTAGCTTTGATAGTTCGTATGTATCTAGGAATCTGTCCACTTATTCTGCATTTTCCATTGTGTGAGTATAAAGATTTTGGAAATAAGTATTGATAATCTTTGGAAATTCCATAGGTCCTCGAGTGATTTCATTCTTTTCATTCTTCATCTCATTAATTTGAATTTTTCTTTCTTTTCTAAATGAGGTTGGCTAGGGTTTATCAGTTATTCTTTCAAAGAATTAATTTTTGATTCACTCATTCTTTGTATTGTTTTGTATTGTTTTCTTCAACTCCATGGCATTTATTTTTTCTCTGATATTTATAATTTCCTGCATTCTCTGAGCTTTGGAGTAGACTTGCTCTTCTTTTTCCAGTTTGAGGTCCGGCATAAAATTATTTGGGCTCATTCTATTTTGCTAATGTGAGAATTTATCATTATAAATTTCCTTCTTAAGGCAGCTTTAATTGCATCCCACAGGTTCTGTTACTTTGTATCTGCATTTTCATTTGATTCTAAGTATTGTTTAATTTCTTCTTTAATCCATAACCCATTGATAATTCAGGAGAGTATTATTTAGTTTCCACATATTTACAGGGTTTTTGCTGTTTAGTTTGTTAGCGATTTCCAGTTTCACTGCACTATGGTCAGATAATATGCACGGAATAATTTTTATTCCTTTGCATTTACATAAATGTGTTCCATGTGCTCACACACCATCTATTTTGGAGAACATCCCATGTGCAAGTGTCAAAAATGTGTATTCTGAGCCGGGTGTGGTGGCTCACGCCTGTAATCCTAGCACTCGGGAGGCTGAGGCAGGAGGATTGGTGCAAGTTCGAGACCAGCCTGGGCTACAAAAGTGAGCTCAAGGCCAGCCTCAACTGAATAGCGAGACCCTGTCTCAAAAAGACAAAAAAAAATGTGTATTCTGATAATTCTGGGTGGAACACTCTATAAAGATCTAGAGAGTTTATTTCTTCACAAATTTGGCAGGTATTAAAGCCAGAAGGAATCAACAGACTCAGTGGAACTGTGGCAGGAGTGTTGAGGAAGTGGGTCTTGGGCTTTCAAGTCTCCCTGGCAGTCTTCTGGGTGAGGAGGGGTGGCCTGACTAAAATGTAACATTTTCATTAGAGATTTGGGAAATATTAAGAGTTACTATTTATGAAATTCTCCCGGTAATGCCACTTCCCAGATATAATGCATCTGACATCTTGATTTTACATAATATTTGTCATCATCAGTTAACATATTCAGTAAATATATCTGGTTCTCTAACTTAACAGCATATTGTGAACATTTCCAACGACATCAAATGACCCAACATATTTTTTTTAAGAATTTTTTTTCTTGTTTCAGAACTTTTTGTTTGTTTATTTATTTATTTGTATGGCCGGCTCAGCCTGCCCTGAGGGCAGGTCTGTTGCAGCATGCGGTGCCAGGGATCGAACGGCAGATTCTGCAGCTGCCTAAGCTTTCCTAAGCAGGAGCTTTAGACTACTGAGCCATCCTGTCGGGCCAGACCCAACATATTTTTGAGGTGTCTCAGTAGTTACTCTTCTCTCATTGTTGGGACAAATACTCGACTCTCAAAATGAAGGGAGGAAAGATTTAGTTAGCTCACAGTTAGAGGAAGTTTTAGTCCATACTCAGCTGCCTCCAAGTCACTGACACACGGCAGAGGCAACCTTCATGGTAGCAGCAAAGAGCAGAGACCAAAGGTAATGGTGGCAACAACGGCTACAGAGAGCGAGTCTGTCTCCCTTATGTTGCATTCAAGCTATTTGCCTCAAGCTGGGAGTAGTACTCACACCCATAATCCCAACGGATCATGAGTTAATCACAAACTCTAGAAATCTGCCCATGACTACATGAGGCTGTGGCGGGACAGATACACACAGACGACAACACAAGCTTTGGGAAAAATTTCTCTACAATGTATGTAACTAAGATTGAAATAATTATATACCTAGTACTTGCTATTTTTGCTGTTATGGTATTTTCTAGTTTAGAGAATATATTTTAGTAATATTGATACATTTTTGTGTATTTTGAAATTGAATTTAATATTTTAGGTTAGGTCTACTTTATGTACTTTCACTATATATCTTCACTTTCTATGCATGAATGGTGCTTCCTTCAAATTTCCAAGTTAAAGTGTTAAATTTTAGTACCTCAGAAAGTGGCATTATGGAATCAAAGTCACTGACTGTATAAGCTCAAAGCAGAGATAGCACTGGAGTGGGGTGGGACACAAATCCAGTAGGATTGTTTCTTTATCTAGAGGGAAAGTCTGGGTATAGTGATGCATACAGAGAGAAGATGATGTGAGGAGACATGGGGAGAAATTGACCACCCTTGAGGCAAGGAGAAAAACCAAGGCAAGATCTTCCCTTGGTCTTCAGAATGAACCAGCTGGCTGACAAATTGATTTAGATGTAATAGCCCTGAGAAGAGTGAGGTAATGAGTCTCTTGTACTTAAAGCCAGTTTGTTTGTGGTACATCCTTATGACAGCTAAAGTGAATGGATATATCAATTAACATTGCACAAAGATTTCCCTGCTTGCAACTCCTCCCAAGATGCTTAAATATTTAATGCCTTCTATTTCTAGGGAAGGAAAGGTACTTGTAATGTGTCTTTCTTTTTCTTTTTCTAGGCCTTAGTCTTTGTAGTGGACATTTTCTTACTCTACAAATGTCATACTGTGGTAGTAACGAAAAATAGTATTTATAATAACAATTACTATTAAATGGTTCTTGTGTTCAGACTTCATCTTCATGCTATATTAAACTCATCATGTTAATTATCTACTTTATTGCCATGTTAATGAGCTTATGGAGATGAAGCATCATTTTCTTCATTCATTTTTTTGTTTTGTTTTGTCATATAAGCTTTGTCTTATGTACTTCATGCATTCATTATTTGCTGTTAGCGTTGTTAGTCTGAACAATAGTTGTAGAGTTGTAAAAAACTGGATTTATCTCATACAAAAGCAGATCAAAATTACTGTGCGGCGTCATTTATTTTAGGAGTTGGAATTTCACTTAATACAATCCCAGTTCCATTAGAATTTTACTATGAATGAACTCGAATTTCCACATTATTTTATTTCACTGAATGCTTTTAGAGGTAGATGTTTTCATGGTAAAATTTGATTATCATTGTGGTAGGATAAAAGGTTGCATTTCAAGTAGAGATTAATTTCTCAGAGAATTCTCATGCACCTGGGTTAGCTATTGGGAGAACAGATTGTGTTAAAAGTATGGCGCTCCTTGTGCCTTGGCTTTCATTATGTGTCTGACTTTCCTTTTAGTATTTTGCCATCTTTTGATGTAGAGGGAAACCTTTCTCAGATGTGGTTACTGAATCATCAGCATTTGAGCCTGAAGAACCATAAACTAAGTAAACTCCTCTTATAACTTACCCAATCTCAGGTATTTTGTTACAGCAAGCAACAGAAATTGACCAAGAAAAAGAAAACTCTTCTTACTTACATTGAAAGTAGCAGAACAGCCGTCAAAAATAACTTTCAGATGATGAAATAGTCAAAGAGAATGCAAGTGTTCCTGAGTGACCGTAACAAGCAAGGGAGATTGTGCCAAAGACAAAGAGTGGGGAGTCAGCTGCTAGAGTTTGGAGAGCCACGGCTGTCTAGGGACAGACATACAAAGAGAGGGTGTAGGCAAGGTGCTCTGGAGGAAGTGCAGTCACCTTGGGGATGCTACACAGGCAAAGATTTCCTGGAGAATGGGACTGGCAGCCCAGATCTGGAGTCAGGGGAACATAGATTTGTGGAACTAAAATGTGGTCTCTTGTCAAGAAGCTTTGTGGGAACTTAGTAGAATAAAAGTGGGCTGACAGCTGTTCTGAATTTTTGTCACTTAGGTTGTAGCTACTGGCTAATGCTGAGCTACTTGGGGGAAGACAGCTGTCAAACTTGATGTTAGCAAACCTCCCACATAAGCACTATTTGAACAGCATGAGGTTGGGGTTTAGCAGGGAAAAAAAGAATTAACTTTCATTGTTTTATTCTGAGCTCTGTAAGTGGCCTCTGAAGAACTGTGTGGAAGACTAGAAGGAACCCAATGAACAGTAGTATTTCAAATAGCTTGAAATTCTGAGTGGGGGCTAGGTGAGTACACATCTATCTATTGATTCATGACAACACCTTTTGTAAGTGTCTGTTCTCTGCTAATGATCGAAAGCACAAGACCTGACCCTGCTTCTTGGCTGTATTCTGGCCTATCTTGTGAGGAAAGGTACTAGGATGTCTTTCTAAGGGTGTCACGTGACTACTTGCCAGTCTAGTCTACTGCTGCAAACCCCTTTCCGCAGTTTAGTAAGAGAATGGTGCTGTGATGGAGGAAAATCCATCCATACTTGGCAGTGTCTGTTAGGTGTGAGAAAATGTCTGCTTATGAATAAAAGCTAAAGATGAAATTTGGCTAACTTTCAAATTGCATTGAAAATTATCCTTTGTGTTTCTTTTTGGAGTTTATTAATTGTATTTGAAACTATCTGCCAGTTTGATAATGGTGTGTTTATATTTCTCTATGCTAAGCTTCCTTCCTTTCATGTCCTAGTAGCCCTCCCTCACTTACTCCTGCTGCTGTAGGTTAATTACTCCTTCTCTATCAGTACCCAATTAAAGGTTACACATTTGGAAAACATTGTCAAAGTTTTCTAGTTTTTAGATATTTGTTTTGTATCCTTTCAGCATGAATGTTCTGCAAACCCAGGAATCTAGGGAAATTAATTTTATAATTTTACCTATACCTGATTAGTTATCTGTGGTTTGTTACAGTAAAACTGTACTGAGTGCTTAATGTGTCAGGTTATGTATGTAGCTGCAGGAAATATGATGGTGAATACAGTCTTTGCCAACATGGGCCCTACAGTGTAGTGATAATAGCTGTATACTTGGGAGTCCCCCAGTATTCTTTTTGGCTAAACTTACTGAATCACTACTTCAGAGCAGGACTTCCAAGGTCAGTCAAGCTTTATAAACAGGTCTCTTGGGAATAGTGCAGTTGCTAACAGAAATGATATCAGTGATACATCAAAAAACAAGGGCTGGATTTTCCTTGTTGGTGATTTGCATTTCCAATGCAATCAGAAATCTTTCATGTAATTGAATGTATCTTACCGCATTCCCTTTCTTCCTACATCTTGAGAATTGGTTCCCAAAAACTGATTTCTTTGCAAGTCAGGAAGAGAACATATTCAGATAGGCTTATTTTCCCCAAGAGAGTATGTACGATCAAGGTTGCAGTTCATAAATTCCACCTCAGTTTAACACTGCACAATAGTGTTGTCTCCACTCGAAAGCATCTGCAGCCTTCACACAGCAGGCGTGACATTGGACTGTAATGTCCTATCAGCGTGGCTAGTTTTCTGAGAGACTGTGTTTATTTGGCTATCCAGTTCTGTACAGCTACAAAGTTAGCTTTTAGCTGTGAGGAATATTGCCCTCCTTGCCAACAGCCCTATGGCTCCACAATCATTTCATCAAGTTCAAGAGAGCAATCTCCCCTCTTACTCTATTCCTCCCTTGGACAGTTGCCTTCTGAGTGCTGAACACTGTGCAGATAAAGGTGAGAGATGGCTACCCATCCAGTGGAAGGGCCTGCAGAATGTACCTTTTAATCGTACACAAAAACCCAAGAAATTATTAGTAACGATGAAATCAAAGAGTTAGAAATAGGGCTTTGGACTAGAGTACAGTTTGGTGAGGAGAGATGTCCTGAGATATACATATTTGACACCTTTGTTATTTTCCATAAATACGAAGCCATATTCTAAAAGAAACAAACAAAAAGAACAAGAACAGCAAAACTACAGAGAGCCCCAGAAGGAAGTATATCAAGATTTTGTGTCCAGGGGAATACATAGGAGAATTACTGTTTTCCTTGGGAAACTTCTCTTGGTAGTGATACTTATCTGGATCTTATGGAATCAGCTAGTGACAAAGGGAGGAATTTCAGGCCAAGGCCACAGTATAAATATAGCCAAGCCGAGGCATGTATAGGTGAGGCAGTGTAATTGCAGGTTGTTTTGCATGGCTTGAGAATAAAATGTGCAGAACAAATTTTGAGAAATAAGGGATCAGAATGTACTTTGTATGTGGGATTTCATGAATGATCAAAATATCAATCATGCTTTCACAAAGCAGTGATCATACTTAATGCCAAATATAACTATTAGAGAATAGAATAAACCAGATACAAAAGTTAGAATTCTAAGACCATCAATGTAGGTCCCCAGTCCTTGCTTGCTGAGATGAAGCTGCACTCTGAGATCAACATAGGAGGTGTTTACATAAGTCACAAAAAGTGAAGGTTTTAAGGCATGAAACCTCTCCGTAATTGTCAAGGAGATCCATGTCATTAATATAGACAAGAATGCATGTTTTACTGGGCAAGTGCAAGGTCCTGAGTTCAATCTCCAGTTCTGCAAAATAATAACAATAACAACAACAATAACAACAACAACAATAATAATAATAATAGAGTACTACTTTTTACATTAAGTGTTGTGACCATAGCAATTCCAGGTTCCTTGTTTTATTACAGTCTTAATTGCTCACATACAACACTTAGTTCTCTGAATGCTCAAACTGTATATCATGCAGCCAACAGTAATGTTTAGGTTGCAGGAAAAAACTAAAGATACCATAAGACGTGCTAAGGCAATATACATACTTAAAGCATCACAGGATATGAAGAAAAGGGTGCAAACAGTTTTGAAGCAGGCAGCAGCAAATACCAGGGAGGAGTCATGCTGAACTAGAGTCTGAGTGCACATGGAAGTTCACTATCCGGTACTTTCTTGTATGCATATGAGGTGGTATATGATAGGACCACAGGTTAGCATGCCATGCTGCATTCCAAGTTTTCAGGAGGCAGTCTTTTTTGTGGTAATAAATATTGGACTTAGTTTCTTCATTTCAGCTCTCCTCCCAGTCCATTTATGTCTGTCTCTCTCTATTTAGAATGCATCTGGGTGAGTTGCCGAGGCTAGGCTAAAATTTGCAATCCTCTTGCTTCAGCCTCCCAGAGCATTGGACTTATAGGCATGTGCCAACACATCTGACTCAACAGGTAACAATTTTTAATTAGTATTGTTAGGAAAAAAAGTAAGAAAAAAAAAGGTGCAAGCTTAGTAGGACAAGGTTATATCAAACTCCAAGAGGGACTCTTCTGGCTCTAGACCAGACTGCTACCTCTGGTACAGGATGTAGCTTCATGAGCATGGAGGGGTGGTGCGGGACTCAGTGAAAGGCAGTAGTTGCTAACTGCCAAGAAAAAGCCTTGAGAAAGTTGTGTGGAGGTATGGATGCTGAAGGGTAATGATGAGCCACTGTGAGGTGACTGCTTAGTGTGATCTCTGGCCAATGAAGGACTCATGATAAGCTTCATTCAAGCATCAATACATTATCAGTTTGTGCCGTGAGCTGCATTTCATAGCTCTTTACCTTAACAGACAAGACGGAGATTTAGTGTACTGTAGCTTTGCATTTGAACCCAAAATAAAGTAACTCAGGGAAAGCTACTACTCTATAAGACAGAGTAACTCAGAACAGCCATCATCTGAAAACTGCTGCTCTGTGGTGTTGTGTATTAAATAGCTCAGAAAGCATCTGAATCACTTAGAATTGAGAGAAAAAAAACTCACATGCCTGTGCCCTGCCCATGACTTATTGCATTAGAACTCAAAAGCTCAGAGCAGCAACTGGAATTTTATTTATTTTAAGCATGGAAGGGCACAAACTATATTTTAAGGAAGCTCACAAGCTGATTTTTATGTAAGCTCCAGTTTTAGAATTCATCAGTAAATTATCAAGATAGTTGAAGTAAATTTCAGTGTGTGAACTATGGAGAATTCTTAGATCTCGAGTAGCTTACTAAATGGAACAAACAAATCTAATTTTGATAACTTAGAAATCAATCTTAAAAGTAAGAAATAATGTTCAAGGCATGAGACTGCTTGAGGTTGTTGAACTGAAAAAAGCACATTACTTCTCACTCTAGTTAGGCCTCGGAGAATGCCAAAGAATCTTAACTTTCCAGGGCAAATAGGAATCCCATTCATCTGTAACATTCAATGGCTGTTCGTCACAACACACTGAAATATGATACAATAAAGCCTATCTTTTGTATCAATAAAAATTGAATTATACTTTCAGCAGATTTAAAGCTGAAATTTTGAAACATTGTGGAGCAGACTTCCAGTAGCAGTAGCCTGGATCCTTCTCAACTCTCTGTTTTCAGTCCACCTGCCCTCACCCCAGCCTCCATCACGTCCTTGAAGGTCACCCAGGAGTCCTTCCAGGTGTTCACCACCAGCCTTCAGCAGCCTTTCACACACTAATAGGCCCGTGTCACACATAAGCTCCTCTGCGTTCTCCTGAGTGAGCAGCAAAGGCAGCTCATGGGTGACTATAGCTGAGCTGGTGGTGTGCGGCACATCACAGCTGTCCAGAGCCTGGCAGCACCCCCTGAACCTGGAAGTGGACCTCAACACACAGGCTATATGCATACAGGGGAAGGGGGAGGGCATTCACCTCAACAAGGTTGCCTCCTTTGTCAGCAAAGTTCCCAGAGCAACGGAACAAGATTCTGGAGGTGGAATAGTCTGCAGCAGCCATCCCAGACCACATGTTTGAAAGCTACATGGACAAAAGTTGGACACACTTGGGTCAGGAGAAGTTGAGGCGGGTGGTGAAGCCTGCCAACATTCAGGGGCTGGTGGAGGACCTCAAGAGCAAGTACGAGGATGAGACCAACAAACACACAGAGATCGAGAATGAATGTGTCCTTATCAAGAAGGATAGAAGGATGTGGATGAAGTTTCCATGAGCAGAGTAGAACTCACATCTCAGCTTAAAGGCTTGACTGAGGAAATTAACTTCTTAGGCAGCTGTATGAAAAGGAGGTAAGGGTGTTGCTGTCTCAGACCCCCACGCATCTATATGGTGCTGTCCATGGAAAGCAGCTGCTCGTTGAACCTGGATGGAATCGTAGCTGAGGTCAGGGCTCAGTATAAGGAGATTTCTGGGCTGGCAGTGAGAGTGTGTACCAGATCAAGGACGAAGAGCTGCAGAGTCTGGCCAGGAAGCATGGGGCTCAGTTCTGCCATGCAAAGTCTGAGATTTCTGAAAAGAACCACAGCATTAGCCTCCTACAAGTTGAGATTGAGGCCTTCAAAAGCAGAGGGCATCCATCACAGAGGCTGGAGCCTGCCATTATGGATGGCGAGCAGCATGGTGAGCTGGCCAATAAGGACAGCGATGCCAGGCTAGCTCAGCTGGAGGCCACCGTGCAGAACACTGAGTGGGAAAGGGAACAGCAGTTGCACGAGCTAATGAATGTTAAGCTGGTGTAGGATATTGAGATCCTCACCCACTGTGAGCTGCTGGAAGGCAAGAACAGGCTGAGGTGCAGAGCAGGAGTACCCACAAAAGGACTACTAATGGCTGCTCAAGCTCAGCCTACAGGGGCCTCCAAAGTCCTGGCTTCCCCTGCACTAAATATTCTGTGATTGGGAAGAAGAGCCTGCCATGGGATGGACAGCTGGGGTCTGAGTCCTCTGATGTCCTGCCCGGGTGAACGGGCCACAGCAAGCTCATCTAGCGCATAATTCTCTGACAGTTTCCCCTGTCCCCTTGCGGGAGACAGCTATACATGAGAGCATCAGGATGAATGGGACCCCCGAGGCCCGGCCCAAGTCCTCAGCCTAACCTTGGGGGCACCTGCTGCCCAGGGTTCCCCTTCCAGCCCATACCCTCCATCAAAATTTAAATTTTCTTTGCCAAAATAAAGCCTGAGCTAGTTCTGTCAGCTGACAAAAATATATTCTACAGCATATATTTCCAAAACACTTGTTTATTTCTCATGTTCAGAAAGTAATACATTTTTCTTAGATGAGAGACTTTAGAACTATTGTTTAAGTAGGCATTAGTCCTCAGTCCTTAACCCATTATTTGCTTTACTGTGGTGGTGCTAAAAGAATAACAGTGATAATAAAAATATATTGCTATTTATAACGTACTACAACAGTCAGATTCGTGGCTTAGAGACGGCCAGCCAAATGCCACAGACTGAACTTGAGATCCACCCCCATTTGTTGTATGGCATTGTGCAGTTTATTTCACTTTCTCAAACATCAGCTTTTTAAAATTAGTGCATATTTATAATACAGAATAGTGACGGTTGATGATTTTTGTACTCTTTATTCCCTTTTTCTCTATTTCCCTCTCCTGTGACTCCCCTAACTATCCTTAGGAGTCTACTTTCTAATTTTCCATGATATTCCCTTTATTTTATTCATCATTAATTTATATTTTAGGTATCTCATACAAGAGAAAACATGTTATATTTACCTTTCCATTCTGGTTTATTTTTCTGTGTAGGATGGTCTCGAGTTCCATCCATTTTTGTGCACATGACATAATTTCATTTTTCTGTAAGGTTGAATAATATTCCATTGTGGCTGTACATTTTAACTGCATCAGTCATTCACTCACTGATAAGACCCAAGGCTGTTTCCAGAAGTAGCGTTGTGAATGCGCTGTGGTGAACCTGGGTCTCCTGGTATCCTACGGTATGATGGTTTTCATTCCTTTGCCCCTTTCTACTCAGACCTTTACCAAACACCATTTCAATTATCTTTTCCAAAATGTATTTGGGCCAAGTGATACTTCTACGTTTACATTTTTGAGGAGTCTCCACACTGATTCTCACAACCGTTTTACCAGTTTACATCCTTACCAACAATTTAGGAAGTTTTCCTCTTCCTTGCACTCTTGTTAGCATCTATTTCCATGTGTTTGCTTTTGAATGTTTAAAGGTAACCATCTTGACTGGTGTTCGACAGAATTTCAAAATTATTTTCCCTTGCATTTGTTTAATGCCTAATAAATAATAAAATGTTTTTATATATTTCACAGACATTTGAGAAGTGTCTGTTGAGTTAGTTAGCCCATTTTCCAATTGAGTCATTTTATTTGAAGTTAATATTTTGAATTATTTATATATTCTACAAATTAATCTTTTATCATAAAGTAGTAATTAAACACTTTTTTCTATTCTACACTTAGTCGCTTTACTATGGTAATTCTTTTCTTAGCTACATAGAAGATTTTCACTTGATGTGATCTCTTTTGTTCAGTCTTGATTTTATTTCCCAATGCAGTGGCGTTATATTCAGAGGTCCGTTCTTGTATCCATGGCTTCAGATGAAATTTTCCAACAGCTACAAAGTTTTTGTTTTTATATCTAGATTTTTTGATACATTTTCATTAAGTTTAGGATAAGATGCGAAGCAGGGCTATAGGTTACATCTGCTAAAAATGGCTATCCAATTTTTCTATCACTATTTGTTAAAGTGACTATGCTTTTAGAGGGTTACCTTTGGCTAGACTACAGGGGGAATTTAGGGATTGGGGATTGTGGGTGCTTAGTCTTCCATTGGTCCCTGTCCCCAGACTTAGACCATTTCCTATTGCAGAACCCCATGTGGCTGAACTGACTGCCTTCCATTAGGTTCATACAATTATTGTTTCACATTGCCAATCCAGCTGAGATTTTTTCCAGATCTGAGGTAAATTCCCCTCTAGCTGGAGGCTGAAGGCTTTCTGCTAATCTTATGATTTCAGCTTTGTCATAGTCTCCTTTTTGCTGGAATTATATTTTTAGAGAACATTTCCCTTTTCTCCCTGTAGCTCTGTAGCCCTTACGTCTTGGGTTAATAGAAGGTATGGGACTTTTCTGTGCTCTGTAGAGGGAGATACTCAAGATAGCTTCACACTCAATTCTTTACCATATTCCCTTCAATTTGATCCACATCTCCTTTCTTTGTAGTCTAACTATATCAAGAATGTAGAAACATACTTAAAATGTTTCTCTTTTTT